>VWZK01009072.1:43903-182253 GCA_013396935.1 Baryphthengus martii | reverse complement strand
AAAAAAACAAAAAAAAAAAACCTCGGGATTTAGCCCCATGTTTGGCAGCGACCAGCGCTTTGCCTTAGGCTGCGGCACTGCAGACACTGCAGGCTGCCTGCAGGCACCTGCTGGACATGCAGGCAAGCCTCTAATATCTTGGACATTTGGGCTCTTCAGGTCAACTTATCCGTAGAAAAAGGCTAAAGAAACCTCTCCCCACCACCACATCCTCATCCTTCTTTACTCATCCACTCTCCACAGCCAAGCCAGCTCCACGAGCTATTCCCACATGCTCCATCCCAAGGCAGGAGCTGGCTGGAAAATAAAGACAGGAAAACTCCTCATTTCACCACTTGCAAAATCCCATTTTCCTTTCCTAAAAGGAGCAGCACTCGTTTCGGAGGCTGCAGGAGCAGGTGCTTCCCTATCCAGCGATCCGCACAGGGAAGCGGCGGGGCCGCCCGGCTGCAGTGCGCGGGGCGCCACCAGGGGGCAGCACGACCCCGCCGTTCCCGGCACCCGGCTCCGCAGCTCCGTTTAAAATGGCCAATGCGGACTCGGGGCGGCAGAGCGGCGACCAAAAGGGATGCGAGTTCAGATTTTTATTCTCACACGCACATAGATAGGGTCACAGCATCACCCTGCGAGAAAGGAGGTACTGCTGTGATGCACAGTTCATTATATCTTGCTTTGGTGTCCATGTAAACTGACCCACTAGAGCAAATAACTGCTGGATGGTTAAAAAAAGCCAATCAGCCAACCAAAAAAACCCCCACACCTCAAAACCAAATAAAATCCCAAGAAATCCAGGTGTGAGTGAGAATCAAGCTTCAGAGCCTATTTTAACCCAGTTGCATCAGGCTCTTCAGGAGTCACAAGTCAGGTATTGAAGTGAGGAGGGCCTGATTTGGCTATCATAATAATTTGCTGATATTTCAAATAAATCCAATAGAAGCACTGGATACCCCTTATCATCATCTTTCCCAGCCTTTCGACAGGAACCAAGATCCTATTTTGACATATGCCTTTGCTGTTCCCCTTGTGTAAACTCAGCAAGCCACAAAATTCATGCGCTAACTTGAATTAAGTCTCGCAAAGAGTAAAGAGAGAAGAAAGTTATTATACATCAGCCCCTGAAGTCAGGCCTTTTTGAAAGCACAGAGCAGCTAACAAGAAGGAGATGGGGAGGGGGGTTAAGACAGTTCACACAAGAGCTTCCTGCACCATGGTATAGATTATGTTAGGATTAAAATTACACAGCGTTACTTCCAGCTGAGCCTTGTACCCAGGACAGCTCAACCAAATCCCCACAAAGATCACTGCCCATTTGCTTTCTGATGATGGACATACCAAAGGCTCTCACACTGTGGCAGCAGCAGCAGCAAAGCTTTACAGCTGGTGAGGACCCCAGGCAGAAAACATTGTAGTGGGTTTGCACGTATGGATGTGTACACATGCATAGTGCAGCAGCGGGGTAAGAGAAAACACAGCACAAAGCAAAAGCAGCACAGGTTATTTGTTGTCAAGACAGTATTATCAAGAATATTTAGGTGGTATATGTTGGAAAATAAAAAAATGACCAGTGACTTATAAAGGACCTTGTAACTCTGGCTGAGCACGGAAAGGGGAATGTAGAAGAAAGCCGCAATGTGCCTGCCTACAAGCTTGGGAACAGTCCATGAAATCCTCATCATAGGTTACTGCATTAGCAAAGGAATGTGGGAAAAAACTTAATACATTAAAGTGCTAGTAAAATATGTATACATATACCTACATATGTCTCTCCACAGAAGCTTGTCACATACATCTCTATCACATTATGTCGACACTGCACGTCACTGTGTAGTAAAAAATGACAAAGATTTGAACAAGGATTTTAAAGATCTGATGGGGATGTGGATAACTGAGGATGTGTTTGCCCTCATCAGTGTTGTGAGGGCAAAGTAAGGAGATAGCAATATCTCAGAAAAACCCCAAACCAAACAAAACCCAAACAAAATCAGCACTTGCCCCTCACAACACGGCTACAAAAACTGTCTGAAAAACCCAACCCTAAGGGACATCACCCACTGCACGGGTTAAACTTTAAGGCAGACAATTATTTCTAGCTGGGGTATTACCCAGGGCTAATTAGTAGGAAACCTGCTCTAATGGCTGCACAGCCCCACCCACGCTGATCAGGCCTGTCCCAGAGCCCTGCTGGGGGTCACCATGGAGAAGGGCAGTCTCTGGGAAGTGCAATTTGGTCATTGGCCAAACACCTTTTCTCAGCTCTGCTCTTCTCATAGCTAATGCATAGATGTTGGGGTTTTTTTCTGGGATATTCAGTAATCTTGCTGAGTTTTGTAAAGTGTCTCTCTCTCATTTCCCTCCACTCAGATAAACTGCGGGGAGATGGAGCAAGAAGTCAGACTGACAGATGATTGCGTGTTGGCTGCCCTAGCCCCTAAAGACACTCACACACCCCATGTGGAGCAGCTCCATGAATTAGCATTGAATCTCAGATCTGTCAAACTCAATGAGTCCTGATCGATGTAGCCATTTAATTAATGGATTTTGTCAGGAAAAATAAGGAAAATTATGACCCTGCCCAATTACTGCAATAGTTAACGTAGATTGGAAAGTCAACTTCCCCAGTCCCCTCATTCCCAAAGCCAGTCTCCTAGAAAGTTTTTCCTCTACATTTTCTGATTTCAACTACTGGAGTTTTTAAACTCCAGTAAACCCAACTATGCCACCTCACTCCATCAAACTCTCTCTCCCACAGCAATCAATTGAAAGGCTGGCTGACACTTACAGGAGAGCCTTTCAGATCAAAGCACACCAAGTCTGCTTAAGACACACCTGCTTTCTGAAAGGCTTGTCTCTATATCTCCCGATAAGCTCCGAGTCCAACACAGGGCAACAGCAGATGAAAGGCAGGCATTTAGCAAACACACCAAACTGCTACAAGTCTTCAGCTTCTTATCCAGTCCTGTACTTGCAACTGCTTTGCTCCACAAGCCTCTTTACTCGCATCCCAAAAATCTGGATGTCAACAGGTCAAGGGTAATGGTGTTATCTCTGGTTGGGACTCCGCCACATTAGACGTCCTACATCCCTTTTCCTACGGCACACAAGGTCAGCTAGTTGCAAAAGGTGCTCTGTGTCACTCAGAAAGGTTTGGGTTTTGTGGGGGGTTTTTGTATTTTTTTTTTTAATTATTTTTATTATTATGGCAGTGCGACAGCTTGTGTTAATGCTGCCCCTCAACAGACTGGGGCTAACAGACACATTCTGAGCACAGCACCTGATACTGGGTTTTGTTTCCCTACCAGCAATGGCTAAATGGAAAGCTCCACTAATAGTTAAGAGTTCTCCTTTACCTACATACTGTAACTCCGATACCCGAGTAGAAATACGGGACACAAAAATCCATCAAGGAATCCCTTTATGCCTTGAAAAGGACATGATCTGTAGAGATTTTCAAAGTAAATTCTGCTCCTGCAGAGCCCCACAATCAGGGAATCTCACCGAGAGCCATGCACTGTGTGCTGTATGTAGTTCCTCGCTGGAGGGATGCAGTTCCGTCATTAGAGAGATCACAGTCTCCCATGGGCTTTAGTAGCCTCCACAGTACATACCTCTGGGGCGCTGCACTCCTTGATGGCAGCAGCACACCATATCTTAACCCCTGTAAAGCAAAGATCAGGTCTTCAGCCCACGGAATTCTGACCCCCCCAGGTAATTTGCATATGGAGTCGAACTACTGACACAGGTGCCAGAAGGTCAACACCCGTTTACAATCCTGTAACCCCACCACGAAGAATAAACCGCAGTCAGAGAGGCAGCAAGCGCTGCTGGCAGCGCACAGGAAGCTCGCTACAGGAGCGCACAAAGGTATATTAGCGACCTACAACAGCATTATTTAGGAGGTTAATTTAGGCTCTTAATTACTATAGACTTCAAGAGAATTAGAAAATGTGCTGTCTTTAGGGGATTCAGATTTGGATGGACTGGGTTTACTATGTTTACTATTTCTACTGTACCGCCATTGTAAATTTGGATTCCTCGCCTTCTTGGAGATGTCTAGTATTCCCAATAATCAGCATGCACAAAGCTTAGAAAACTAGAAATAAACTTTCAGCTCAGGTTCAGCAACAGAATACCTGTTAGAACAGTGACTCAAGTCGTTGACTTCTGTGTAAAATGCAAACTTCTCTGATACTCACAGGGAAACATCTCCCCATTTCCTTGCTTCCCATCCCAGAAGATGGGGACAGCTGCAGTCCCTCTTCTTGGTCCCCACCTCACTGTACGGGAGTTAATTCCTCTGTCAGGAAGAGGATATGAACATGGAAAACCTGTGTAATTTAAGTAAGTAGTAAAACATCCAGATGAAAAGATTATTCAGTACATTAAAACACAGTTATGGCCAGTTAGGAAGTTAAAGCACAAGGATAATAATTTTAGATGCCTAAAAGACAGAGCAGCCCGGTTTGGCTTTCAGCACAGCACATCGCTGCTGTCCATAAGGATGACAGCAGGGAGACCTTTATAAAAAGGATAGAGGAACATTCAAAGGTGTTTAGCAGGGGGCTGCTCCTTTCAGCTGCTTTGTTAACACCTGCATTGCTCTTATCACCTATAAGTGTGATTCGTAAGGTTGTTTTTCTCAGCCTTAAGAACAGGGGGAATCAAAGCTTAAGAGAAAATAGATCAACAGAAAACAACCCACGCCACAGTGGACCACTCATCACTGCACTGACTCACACAAAGATTAGATACCAGGAGCAGTTTGCAACCATAGTCAAGCAGGACACATGGTCCTGCTCTTTCTGGAAAAAAAAAAAAAAAAAGTAAAATAATTGCTTCTTAGGGATGACTCAAGTCCTCACAACAAGTTCCTACCTCACGAACAACCGAGTCACTTCAGAAGAAGCCAGTGTGTGCCATCACACTCACGGCACACCACTATCCCCAAAAGGTTCCAGGTATGCCCAAGACGACAGCTTCCCACAGTGTTTTCCCACCAAATCCCAGCTTCTGCAGCACGCTAGATTTTACCCTGCTGGTGCTTTCAAAGCATCTAATTAGGACTATCACACTTCAGATACCCTTAGCCACCAACAAATAAAGCTTCAATCCATTGCTTTTAACAAGCAAGTCCTACATCTGGTTACAGGAATAAGCCTTCAAATGAAATCAGCCTTATTATTGAAAGCCCAAAACTAGGGAAAGCAGACAGACACGCCACCTCCTTTTCCCCTTCCCAGCTCAAAAACACCACCACTGAGGCAGGGATCATAGAAGTTTTTGTTCAGTTAATGAAATATCAGATGCAAGATCTGCCAAGGAGCTTAAATACAAACCTCAGACATGCATCTCAACCCACCCTGCTCCCTTGTAGGAAGATTTAAAACAAAACAAAAAAAAAACAACCAACACGATTAAAGGTTAATTAAGGCGCAAAACAAATGTAGATTCCAGTCAGCTGTACAATTACCTCGGAGTGCCCTCCACCGGAGGAAGGTCTGCAAGAAGTGCATGCTCTTTTTTCTCAGTCCCAGAGGAGGTGGCAGCATTAGCAGGACCAGGTCTGCTCCACCGCTCGCTCAACACTCCGGCATCCCCAACTTCCTTCCACCCCCTGGCACTGCCTCAGTCCAGCCTTTACAAAGTGCACCTGGTCTGCTCTGCTGATCACTGACGTGGAGTCTGGGGCTCCTCTCTCTCATTCTCTCTCCCTCTCCAAATAAGCAATTAGCATGAATAATTACAGCTCTGATAATAATATCCAGCCACCTTTGAGCAAGAGGGAAAAGACTGTAATTAACTCTTTCTTAGGGATCAGAGGAGACTGAAATAGCTCAAGCCTAATTATCATCTTCTGGGATGCTTCCTGGCTACCAAAAAGCTTTGGCAAGAGCGGGTGGCAGAGGTGAAGTAGCATCCTTTTGGAAACCTCTCTATCCAACCCAATTTTTGTGCCTGCTACCCAAGCAGTCATTAGACGTGCAAATTTACGCAAGGGGGAAAAGAACCCACAGTTTCCCTGCTGTGTGCTTAATCAGCAGTGGGCTATCCATCCAGAGACTGCCTGCAGCATTATCCCATGATGAATCTTTGGCCACTGAGGACTTTGGAGCCATTCACCTGCTGGGGAACACATTGTAGTGATGAGCAGGATTGTCCTGTGTGCGATGCAAAGCTACATCAGCAGGAGGGCTGCTACTGCCAACCCTGCCCAGGTCTCAGGAGACTTGACCCCAGGCTGGAGAGGGCACCGATGCCCATCCTGCAACAGGCTTAGACCATAGACCAAGCACAAAGGCGTTCCCATCCCCAGCTTTCTTCCTGTTCTTTCCACAGGTTGCAAAACTAGGGGAAAAACCCACATAAATAACGGACATGAGGACTCCAGATCAGGAGGGAATCTGGGGTAAACATATTTAACATGCGTTTGCACCAAACTGGCTTTGTCCCCTTCCCAAAGCCTCCCCCGGCAGGCAGGTGGGACAGATGCACATGCATATCCTGCTCTCAGTTCCTTCTTCCAAGAAGCAGAGCACACTAAATGCACCACCCCAAAAATAAGTTAAAGAGAGTTTGGCGACTAAAACAACGAGCGTCCTCCGTAGTAACTGTCCCAAACTTCCCAAGGCACTGCAAGGGGGTGGAGGTCAGACGGTTGCTATAACACGCTCTCTTCATGTTACTAGAGAAAGTGATTCATAGAGTTATCTTGTCATGCTTTATTGCTATGGCAGTGTCTGGAGATGTTATTAGAGTGCTGCGGTATAGCAGCTGGGTACGCTGCCCTCCAAACACTCCAGTCACTTATTAAAGGAGCACAGGTTTTGTTAACATCTCCTCTTACACTCCGTTGACCCGAAACGTTTAAGAGTGGAAAAATTAGCGTGTTTATGAACCCTTATCACTAGCCCTAGAAAACCTGCTGAAATTTGAATGTCTCCAGGAATTTAAGCATTAATTTTTATATTGTAAAGACTCAATATTTCTTTTAATTATGAAGTCAAGGTGCTCAGGGCACAGCAGAATATAAGGAAGCACATTAAAATACAGTAAAATATTTATTTAGATAATAATTTGAGAGTTAATTTAAGGGAGACTTTACCAAGATGTTGCATATAATGTGTATTTTAAACTTCCTTACTTCATTTATTCTTTTATTATAGAATTATCCTTTTTTGCTGATTTCCTAAAAAAAGGAAGTTGACATATTTGTGCAGACAGTCTGAATCCCACAACTTACAATGTATATTAGTTTCCCTTCAAGATGGACTGTTCCACAAGCATTAAGTAGACTAAGCAACAATATAAAGCGAAGCTTTATAGCATTGAAATGGTAGCTATTAATAACATGACCAGTATGTCTCAATGATTATGATACTGAGGTCTTAAAATGCTGTCTTGTTGTGAAAAAGCTACACTTATGGTGCGGCCCAAAGTAATTTCAAGAGTTGGTTGAGTTTGAAAAAGAAAGGTCATTCTGGGCTTGAATTTTATTTTTACTGTAATCTAATTGCCAGGGCGTCAAGTCCAGCCTCCGCTTTGGGCTCTTACCACCTTACGTACCACCCTCAGCATCTCCGACTCAAGCAGGTCATTTATGTGCTATTAACGGATGCTGGAGGTGGAGGCTCACACCATGATTCTTCGATCGGAAATGAGACATCATTCCCACAAGCTGGATCTGGCCTTGGGGACAGGGAGGGCCTCGGTGGCACTCTACACCACAACGGTGATCGCTCCCATCTGCCCACTGTGGTGGGCAGCCAGGGCTCACAGGGACCCACTGTGCCCATCTGGGAGCTGTCTGAGCTCTTGGACCTACGTGTTGAAAGTGCTATGGTGAGAGTGCATGGGCAGACCCATGAGCACACATGCCTCAACTCCACATCTGCCTAGGAAACACCAAAGAAGATTTTGCACATGTTTACACCAAAGTACAGCCCTGGGAGGTTGAGCAAAGCATCCTGAATGGATTTGGCAGGGATGAACCATTCAAAAATTATAACCTGTGGGGAAACTGCAGCACAGACAACATTTGGAGACAGTAAATTGGTCTGAGGCAGGCGCCTGAGCTTTAAAAACAGAGACATGGGGATGTTCAGAGGATTGGGGCTTTGTAGCTCTATCATTTGGTTCAGTCTTAAAGGTACTATTTGATTTACAGCTTTTGGTTACTACTGAGCTTCCTGTTTAGGAAGCAAGTGAGCAAAACAACCTCTTTCAGTCTGCTCTATACACTCAGTACCAGCTGCCTTTGGGTGTTACTTTGCGAAAACTTCCAGTGCTTTCAATAAACATGCAGCAAAACCATCAGTCGTGATATCTTCCCAACAAATAATTGCTCTCCCTGGCTCCTTTCCTCATCATTAGTTGGCATTTAATTTATAGACCCCAATAAAACATAAAGAAACCCAAGCTAATGCCTCATCGGCTTCCTATGCACAAAGTAAACAGCTCATCCAGCAGCAGACAGGGTGTTTGCAGCACGGAAATGGACAGATTCATACCCTCTGAGTCGTATCGGTAGGGCTGGGGCATGAGCACCAGTTCCGGACCCTGCTGATTTGGGATGTGCCTACCTGTCCCTCAGCAGAGCCTCCTACGTGTCCCAGGGCTGTGCAGTGCGCCTGCCACAGAGGCTCAAGATGAAAGGAAAAGGATGCAAACATCAGAGGAACTCGGGAGACCATGTCATAAAGAAAACACAGCTAATTCCTTGCTAATTATTCAGACCTCAGGCCTTGCCTTATCCAGCAGTTGGGGCTTCAAGCAGGAAGCGTAGCCAAGGATGCTTGGGGAAGGAAGAAGGCACCTTCCAGAGCCAGAGGTACTTGCCAGCCCTCCCTGGGCCACCGGTTACATGTAGTCCATAGCCCCTACAGTCCCAGAGGACAAGCAACAGTTTGGATGTTGCAAGCATTCAGCTCACCCATATCAATACACAACCCCAGTTACAACCACCACAGCACCCACTGGGCAGAAGTTCACCCTACACTCATCTACATACATGCAGTGTGTGAACACACACCAGCACCTAATTACAGCAGCATGCTTGGGGGGCACCTCACACCTGCCCCAGCACAGGCACAAGCCCCTGCTATGTGCAAGCAAGTGTCTGAGCACAGGGTGCAGAGAACTGGCAAACTTCTTTGCACATGTGGCCTTAGAGAGCAAATCAAAACAACAAGCAACACCCAAGACCAAACAGCTGAAGAAGCTATGGTTGAGTGATTACAAAAACTTGAACTGAAAGCTGTTCAAATGGCATCCAAAAGAGAAAGGGAAGAGTGCTGCCAAGCCTGACTCCCCAGATAAGTCTCTCTATTGACAAGTTCGCCTCTGAACAAATTCCTGCGTCTGACTGCACCTGGAGTCAACACTGGCTCCATCTGATGTCTCTGCTTCAGTCAAGTACCTATTGGAGTGAGAGGCCATATTTGGAGGGCAAAGCACTCAGGGACAGCTCTCCCCACTGCTCCCCACTGACTTTGGTCCATGCAGGAGCTGGGACCGACAACCCCACAGGCAGAGCCCCTGTCCCTGCCTGGCTGCCACAGCTGTGCCATGGGGCAGGCAGTAGCTCAGGCAGCTGATGGGCTTTTTAAGCACCACAGCTCAGACCTCCTTGCTCTGTGCTTCAGAGGTGGCACAAAGAGCTTGCAGGGAAAAGCAAAGAACTGTGAATCTCAGCAGAAATGGGGGTTGTGCTATTATACCCCAGCACCAGAGGAGAAGACTAAATAATTAATCACAAAAGCAACTGAATGTTAACAAGCTGAGCAGGATCAAACCGCATGAAAGATTCAAAGACCCCCCAACCCTCTTCAGTTGCTGACAAACCTCATTTTAATAACTCAACTACCAGAGCTGAGAGGATATGCCGCAAGTAAATACATGGATCCCAGCCCCTAATGACTTGGGCTTGTGCTGGGGATCAGCCTGACATCTCCCTTGCCACCAAGCACAGAATCAGTTGAGAACAGTGTTGTGCATGGAGAAGGATCGGGAGAGAAAGGTGTCCAGGGTTTTTGGTGGTCATCGCAAGCCCCAGCACATAGGCAAGGGTCTACTGCATGTGTCACCCCACTCTTTTTGTGACTTTAAGGGAAGAGGGACACACACACATGGAATGGGAAAAGCAAATAAATAATGCTGCTTCAGTGCCATCCCTAAATAGAAGAATCTGACTATGCAGAACTGAGCAGCAGCATCCAGTAAACGGGAGCTGGCAGGAATAACAGCCTGTGCACAAAATGGGAAGGGAAATACATGAACATGCCTAACGACTCTCCTGGATGCTCTATTGAGTCAGCCACGCTGAAGACCGATTTTAGTCATTCAGATTTTCTATTACCCTGCACACAGTATAGCCCTGTGCAGACTACAGGGCTATAATATACTGTTGATACTAACACACAACTAACATAATACACAGTACCAACATTAAACCGTGTACCTCCCCAGCACACCACACACCAGGCCCAGACAACCCAGTGCAAATGCTGTGTTACACCAGCTTGTGATGGAGATTTTAAGTGTTAACATCACAGTCCCTTGCCCCATTTTCAGCAGGCTTTTTCCATCAGACAATGAGAAAAGGTTGTGCCAGCTAGGGTGAAAAAGACCATTTGGAGTCCATTGTGCCATTAGCTACAGAAAATAAAAAAGCTAAGTCATTATATCTTCTGCTCATACAGCACCATGGCTTCCAAAAGGTCTTTAAAAAGTTAAACTGATAGGCAGGCAACAAGCTGAGGTCTGCATCCATCATTCAAATGCTACAACCTGAAAGGAAGAAAAGGATTCTACTTAATAGTCCAGAAGGACTACAGAAGATTTAGGGGTATTTGCACACATCACCTTCAGCAATCCTCTCCAGGAGTTTCATTTGTCTCTAGTATCTTTATCCTGTAAAGTCTGAATAGGCTGATTCCTACGCAGCTGAGTGTGGGAAGGTGATTCAAATAAGACAGTGAGGTGGGGTTTTCTAAAGCATCTGTGTGATTGCAGAGCACCTGCCTCATGAAAAGACCCACACGCTAAAGTCGGAATTTTCAGAAGCATCATTCTATGTAGCAAAACAAAAAGCCTTTTCTCCTCCACGACATCAACATCACAAATTTTAGTTAAATGAAGGAAAGTCATAACCTAAAACAACACTCACACTCACTGCATTTCCAATCTCCAAGCATTATTTCATAATACTATGAGCACCAAAATGATGAAATTACGTCCTCTGCCTGCATCTCTTACTAGGACTGGAAGAGAACAAAGTTAATTTTGCAGGCTTCCTCATCAAGGGATGAAAGTCACAAGACACCAACAGGGTGAAGATTTACTCAAGACAAGAACCCTGCAAACAATGGGACGTGTTTGCAGTAGTGAAAGACAGTATCATAGCACACATTGGGGCCAAGAGCTGAGACAATGTCAGCAATTCAGAATTTACTCAGGCACTTGCTGGCCAGTAGAGGCTTTGCTGCAACACTTTAATGATACATGGGCTGAATATTTCCAGTTTCTATGCAGAAAACCTCACTCAGCCAAAATGAGGTTGCATCCCTTGCGGTATATCATTTACATTGAAATCTCCCCCGCTTCTCAGCGTGACTTTCATGTCCCCCCACCATTTAGATAGCAGAGGCTTATATATGTGTGAGCATAGACAGGAGGGAGAAATAGCTTTTTTAAACATTCATTGAGCTGGAAGTGTGGAAGATGCCAGCATATGAAGGGTTCAACTGATGTGGAAATGTAGCTCTTTGAAAAGAAGGAACTGAACACCAAAACTGGTTCAGTACAGCTAAATTGGTCCCCTAAGGGCCAGTGGTAACAGAAACCTTCAGTCCAAATAAGAGCAAGTGAAATATTCAGCAAACAGCATTTGATGCTTATGTACAGGAGGAAAAAAAAGTGCTTCAACTGTTGGAAAATGAAAATATCATGTTACTCCAAGCTACAGCAGAAGTGGCAGACAACAGGTTTTTTGGCAAATACTCCTGAGAGTGTGGCAGAGTTCTGGCAACTCAGCGTCGGTAACTCCAGCATCTCTCAAGAGAACAGCTAAAGCCAGTGATGGAGATTGTCTCACTCGTCCCATTACGCCAACCCAATGGTCAGACTGGACACGCTGGTCTTCCTCCAGACACCACGGTTCTATATCACAATCCTTGTGGCAGTGATGGGGAAACACTCAGCATGGACCTGAAAAGGGCCCCCAAGGAAAGACCATAAAGGATCCAGGTTCTGACCTATACGTAAGTGGGACATGCACCAACAAACTTCTTCCTATGACCCCAGGACACCTCTGGAGACCTTCAGCTTTGATGGGATTCCATAGCTCCCTTTGGGGAAAAGACAGCATTGGATGGATAACCTTACTTAGCTCAGCCCAATACTTTAGGGCTTCAAAAGGCCCAAGCGAAATTATGGGTGCACAATACAGGGTTTGCAAAGAAGCTCCTAAACAAAACAGAGCAAATATCTGGCCAAGGCAGTCACGCTGTCCCTGAATTCAGTACCATGACACAAGTTCACACCAGCCACCTGATAACTTTGTGTCCCCATCTACCTGCTGAGTTCCGTTTGTCTCAATCTTCTTAGATCCGAGTGCTCTACCCTAGGGCATCTGGCTCCTGCCTCCACAGACAGACAAGTGAGCCACATAGACTTTGCCCAAAAAGCAGCTTCTCAACACATCCACCCTGCATGAAGCAGGACTATGCAACATGGCAGCCAAACACATACATCAACAGGCTTTTATTTTCCACCAGTAACCTCCCCAGGTCTCTCCATGCGTACCAAGAGCTTTTAAAGGCTGATGATATTCAGTCCTTGGGTTGAACTTCATCTGATGCCCAGAAGTGAGAAAGGGATGAAGCTCTAATTCTCTTCTCTGAAGACTTCAGCCCAAGTCTGAATTTACTTTACTCCCCGATGTTCCCAAAATCAGGGCAGACTTGGCTTTAATCTCAGCACATTTCCTGTGCTGTTTGCAACCTAAAACCAACCTAGTCCCTGCACCAAATGGTAACACATTAGCTTGACAGACACACAGACAAAGCCTGAACTTAACGAAAGCTTAGCTCTTGACTGTCTTCCAAGAAAAATATATCAGAAACCTTACGATCACTTTAATTTACCCTGTGAGAGATGTCTGAATAGTTTTTTTGTTGTTCAAATCACTCTGATTTATCCCCTCTCTCTATTTCTTCACATTTTCTTCCCAGAAAGGAATGTATAAATGTGGGTGATCTAGTACCTAAATTTCCCGAGTCATTTCAGTATCTATTATTACGATCATTGCTTGAAGACAAAACTGTAAGCAATAGCTCTTTCCAAGGCAGGAAGGGAGCTCATCAGAAAACAGGAGAATAGATTCCAAGAAAGAAAATGAATAAGAAATGAACTGCTCAGGGAAGCAATACTTGGTTTATGGGAGGAACACAGACAGTGTATTATTATTATTTAAATTCCTTGTTTTCTGAAAACTTATTTTTATAAATGTTCAGCTACGTATCACAGAAACATGAAGGAGTAATTTCTTTCCTGCTTTATGAATTTGGGATCATTTTGTCAAAGGGAAGATCTTGCCAGTATCCCTGGGCTATAAAACCACAGGTGTTGCTAATATATGGAGACAACGGCTGGTAAGTAAACTGACAGATCACTATTTTATTTTCCAGCTGGGATCACTGAACAGATACTGGATAAACTGATTATCAGCCTCGGAGCCCTCACTTACATGCAGAAGAAGAATTACTTCAGGAAGAGAGACCTGTGTTATCAGATTCCTAACTCTACGTGTATTTCTTGTTGCACTGGCAGCAGATTTGAGTGGGGAAGTATTTTTTCATCTTGCAAAAACTGATTATTTTTTTTCCTGTGATGATACAGAGGCTGTACATATCATAGCTGATAACCTAAAAGAACCCGAGATGCCAATTCAACTCCCGATCTAAATCATGCACATCAGCGATCTGAGCTAGGATCATTCTGCTCATGTGAACGTCCTCACCACTCAGTTACTGCTTATTTCTCAGGGAAAAGTCTCTTCTTCTTTAGCCTGACTGTGGTTAGAAAGCTCCTCCTGGACTCAGGAATGAGTTTCTAATAGCAAGGCACATCAAAACTCTACAGATCCTGTGGATCTCTGGGTTCTGACTCTTCCTTTTAACTAAAAATCCCCCAACTGCCTCCATTTCTTGGACCACTCAAGTGGGTTGCAATAGACCTCAGAAGAAATTAGACAGACAGACTGCCTTCCTCACTGTCGAATGTATCAGTTACATTCTTTAAAAGTTTAGGGAAATTAGGATAGGCAAACGTATTTTAAGCAAAACAAGATAAAAGCAAGCAAAGAGGGGGGGAAAAACTCCGAAGTTATATGTGAAGCCTTTGCCTGAAAAAAAGATGATACTTCCATTTGTATACATGCCAATCAGCAGGGAAAAAGCTACATCTTCTCATAGCAGAAGCTGAGTCTCTGATAACCTCACATTTAGGCTGAGATACTTTAGTGAAAAGTATGCTCACACAGAGATATCTCAGGAAGTGTTGGGTTTTAATTGCTTTTACTGTTTTATTTGGTGTTTGGCCCCAGTATAATGGATGTTGATCTATCCAAAGCAGCATGGTCGCTGAAATATAGCAATAGATGAAGCAAACTGCTGCAAGATTCTGGACAAAGGTCCAAAGCATTTGTTTTCTGATCAGGCATGTTTTCTCAGTGGAAAAAGTAAAAAAGAGTGTGTATGAGGAGAAAAACATTATCTCATGACTGTTTCTCTACGGTCTAATGCACTCAGATGAGACTGGATGTATTGGTGAAGATAGACCATTTATTTGAAAAGGTAGGTAGTTTCCTTTCGGTTTTGTGTTTCCTGAAATAGACTGTAAAAAAGGAAATGCAGACAGATGTCTTGGAGATTGATAAATCATGTGGAGACTTTTTAAGGAGAGTAACCTTTCCCCTGTGCCCTCCCATCATCAGTTATCAAGCCCTGAATTATCCACTGCTGTTGATTTCCATGGCTTTGTGTGATTAATCTGGCTACACTCCATAAAGCAAAAAGAGCAAAAGGGAAGGAGAGAGAGAGAGAGAGAGAGAAGGAAATCGCTCACAAAAAACTAGGTTACAATAACCCTCAGGATCTAAGTGAAACCAAGAAGAGGAGAAAAGTTCAGGACTGGGCTGCCAGCCTGGGCAAGGACACAACCCTGACTCTAGCACGTTGGACTCGCTGAGCCTCAAACACACAACACAGCACGTTCAGAGAGAAGGTTTTATAAAGCCTTATTAAAACAGCCTTTTTTTTCCCCTCCTCCAAGGACTTAGCACCATGTGCCTTATCCCTGGGTCTATTTTCCTTCCCTTGGGTACAGTGGGATGCAACTGCCTCAATACAACAGACACCAAAGCAAATGGAGAGATCCTGTCCAGATTCCACCTCAACACACTGTGCAAGGACACAGATCACTCTTTTAACCCAAGCTAAATAAGCCAGTGTAACATATCAGGCAGGGAGTGAAAAGCTAGAGAAGCACTTCTTGTTATTAGCCAACTGTTGCATTAGGAGAGCAGCTGGTGACCGCAGGATTTGTTGGAACTAATTGAAAAATGACCCTAGTTTTAGCTTATTTAACAAGAGCCACTGTTACTTAGCTTTCTGTTTGTATCTGTAACTCAAAAACATATTATTTATGGCCAGGTCATAAAAATACAAATGAAATACAGATTTTATACCTTGCTAATTATGTAGCCTTGTTACCATCTCAGGACTCCACCAGAGCCAGAACACAAAAACCTCACATTGCATTATTTTTGTCCTCTTATTCTTCTGCAATACACTGTTAAAATATTTTGTTAGTTAATAAAGTAATTTCATTTTATCCATAACCGTTCAAACTAATTCCATCAAAGCACGAAATTAAAAACCTAGTTTCTTACCAGGTATTTACACTGAGACAGGATAGAAAGCCTAGATCTGCCAGCAAGGATATGAAACATGACATACTAGTAACGTCAGTCTTTAGATTAACCTGAGCTCCTGCCTTTATAGCATCTCATTTTTAGATCACTTTTTAAAAAATATTTTTGTAGATGGAGATAGCAGAAAGAAGTTAAGGAAAACAATTAATTTTTACTGATGTGGGTATACAGTTTTGTCTAGTTGCTTCAGATGTTACACTAGAGGCACAGAGCAGCCTGGTGGGAGCCCTGAATTTTAAGACTTTCACAAGGAGGGAGAATAGCATTATACAAAATTTACTGGAGGTGCCCATGGGGTGATTTTAGACTTTCAATTCTGTCAAATTTGGGTGGATTTTTGCAATTAAAACAGGAGTGCTTCCTGACACACTGAGAGAGCAGAGCAACTGAGAAGCTAATAGAGTTAAAAACCTCACAAATTTCCTTGACGTGGCCCTGGGGCACAGGAGCAGATTGGCCTCCAGACAGATCTACTGCAGATCCCCTGTCAGTTCCAAAATAAATGAAGAAGTGTGATTTGGCATATCCTTGTGAGTATGCAAAGTCAGATGCCTGTACACGAGGGAAGAGATGCTTCAGAAAAAAAGCTCTACAGGCAAAGGGGAATATGAGATCAAGGTATTTCCTCACCCATTTTAAATGCTGGCTTCCAGGCTGCCTTGTGTTATTCACTGACTTAAAAGTAGTAGGCAAAAATCCCACACTGATGTATGCAAGGAATGGAGTCAGGAAGAAAGTATCTCAATTACTAAACAAGCAAAACAACTTTCTTTAGCTCCATAGTTTTAACACCCAAACCCTCTCTGCTGACATGTATACAACGGAAACAGAGAAACTTCAGGCACACCTTATAAGCAGAGAGATGCTAATTTCAAAATAATACTTTTTTAAAATATTGTTTATATTGACCCTGAGCTTGCTGCATCTTAAAAACTTCAGCAAATTAGGTTTTATTTTAAAAACAGTTAAATGCAATTGTCAAACCACACTATCATCTGAATTTCCGTTTCTTTCTCTCCCACACTCCGCACGTTGGCCAGTGGTGACCTCGTGGACCTTCTACAGCTTTCCAAACTCAAAGTCTGATTCCCCATATGATAAAGCAGATTAAATGTCATCTGAGTCAAGTAAAATTTTCGTCATTCTCCAAAAATGCCTGGCTGAGTTTGCAAGCCAGAGATGCAAATCAGCAGCACTTCCCACCTTCAGGGGCTGCTGGGGACACATAGGGCAGAGGGTGTTGTTCAAGGCCCATTTGCTTAAAACAAGCCTTAATCAGTAACAGGATCTACATCTTTCCAGACGCCCTGGCAATACAGCAGCAAATAATTTCTCGCACACCATGCCCCATTCAAATTTCTAAGTCAGCAAGAGAGAAGCATAAGAACAAATTTATGGCCAGGCTACACTCGGTACTATTAATATTACTCCTCAAGATTGCTTTGAAGGATTTGATTCCATTGTCCTGGCTGCCCACTGCTGCAGCACTGCAGCCCGTCGCAGGGCGCCCATCGACTGAGACACAGCAAACAGTCCCAATGGCATCAGCGTGGCCTCTATGCCCTCCTTGTCCTCCTGTCAAGTTCTGCCTTTAATTTGAAAGGCTGCCAATCGTGCATAATTCAGGATCAATTAAAAAAAATAAAATTGCCCAAGGATAGAGGGAGGTTGTGCCTGGAGGTGAGCTTTGAGAGACCTGAAGGGGGGAAGAGGCTGAGACAAAGACAGCCTCAAAGATAAAGGCAGCATCAGCAGTCAAGAGGAGTCAGGTCTTCCTGCCCTCTCTCACATCCTTGGCTTAGCATTAAATCACAGACTACCTGCAACTGTTTATCGTTTGGGACTGTAATAAACATGTTTTCAAATTTCCTCCTTGCTACCACAAGAGATGGAAATGCTGTTTCTTCTTACCTGACGACCTCTGTGGGTAAAACCCTGAGAACATCACAGGGCTCTTAATTAAATAGCAAAAGCTGGTGATAGAGTGGGAATTCAAAGGTATGTCCTCACAGCACCACTCCATGAGATGGTGCATTACCCGCAGCAGCAACCTTCCTTCAACCAGCACTTCTTATCACTCTACTCTGCCATTAGCTCTTTGCTCTTCCTTTACCCCATCCTCATTAATGGGCTTCTCCCAACTCCTGAGCAGGCTCTCTTCCTAATTCCAGCCAGGTAACAGGTCTGCTGCTGCATGATGAGACTGACAAAGGGCCAGGTTATCTTTGCAATGGGTTCTCCACATCATTTTGGAACTGTAGGTTACCCCTTGCCAACAAGAGCTATGGCCTCATGCCATTTACTCACCATAGCAAGAGCATGTGCAGATCACTCCCTCAGCTCACAAGCACTAGAGTGTCAAAAACCCAACAACTAGTTTTATTTACAAAAAAAATAGTTATGTATTCCCTGGGGAAAGCAGTAATTGACTTTCTTCTGATTTTGAAAGCCATTTCTGGTGAAAATACTCATCTTGACTGAAAAAAAATGTTTTAGACAAGCAGTTTAAACAAAAGCTTTTTGGTTGGTATGAAGAGGGAAAAAAAGCTAAAGAATTGCATTTTTTCCATTTAGTGAGATGTTTAAAGAAACAGAGATATGGGGATAGGATGTTTTCAAGTGTGTTGGGCATCAAGGAACAGCCTTCCAAGTCTGTCTAGGCTCCTAGCTCCTATTGGAATTAAGGATTAACTGCCCACTCAGTCCTTGAAACTACTGGTCATTAGGACATAGTGGGAAATGTCCTTATCTGAGGCATAGAAACCTTTGTGCCAGCTTCACACTGCCATGCTGGAAACACCCCCTGCCTCTTTGGGCTGCAAGTCCATTGTCTTGTCAAGAGGCTGTGAAATCCAGAGGGATCAGGCAATGAAAATATTTAGGGAACTTAGGTATTTCCCCCCCCCATCCTTTTTTTTTTTTTGTTTTGCATTTTCCAGTAAGCATTTATCTACACCTTTAGCCATCTAAATACCAGCCACTTCTTGGAAAACCCTATCCCCACCATGCAAAGAGGAATCAGGTCAGTCTAAGAAGTTAATTTTTCAGTTTGCTATGGCTCTGCCAGCGCTGCTCCAATGCTGACCCAGTGTCCCCTCGCTGTTCCCATCCTGGGGCCCTCTCTAGCTCTGCCAGTGTGCATTAGCCCTGACGTGCCCCAGCGTCTGCTCTCACCATCCTGGGCTCTTCCTGAGAGTCTAAACTGGGACAAGCTGGCATAGTTGCTACAAGAGACAATAAATGCCCATTAAAACCCTCAGCGCACACAAATTTTTAATCACAATAACATAAATGGAAGGTAGTGGTCAAATTGTCCCTAATCTCTGTTCCTAGCTCTAACACCACACAAAAAAACCCACAAGGTTTTGTATGCAGAACAGAAAGGATACATTGGCATGCACAAGCAGTGCAAGGAATTCACTCCTTTTCTTGTCATAGTTTACAGGTAGGGACAAAGCAGCCCAAATTTTCCAAACCACTCAGAAACAGCCCAGGCCTCACTTTACACTGCAGCAAAGGGTCATCATGCCTATTGCAGGGGCCAGGATGACTACACTTGTTTAATGTATTCACAGGAGGCATGCTGGGCTTTCATTCCTGTTGCAACCAAAGCACGCATGTGGGATCTGGGCAGGATTTGTCCTCAGGATACCAGCACATACTGTACCTTTTCAGTAGGAAAGGTTAATGCCACCTTGGATATGCTGTCTTGCACACTGGCTTCCCTGCAAGGATTTATCAATTTATCATCTGCTTCTGGGCTACCCTTTTTCATTCAATTACCCCCCTAAGAGACCAATATCCTCTCTGCCACTGGAGCCTGAATGAAGATGAGGAATGAGTGGGGGCCAAAGAAGCAGCGCAGTGCTCAGAACAGGTGACAGCTACCTGAGATGCTATGGAATCAGACTGAAAAATAGGCTTCAATAGGAGACATAAATAAAATATGCCAAATCATGAGTTATTAATGAGATATGGAAAGGGCTGAAGCGTAGCTACATTGACAGAAGAGGAATCATGGCCATTGCCAGCTCAGTGGTTTGGGCTTAGGGAGTTTTCCTCTGTTCGCCACTACCTGGCTTTCATTGCTGTAGAAGGAACAACCCCATAAATATTCACTGCAGCAGCTTCTGAGATGTCGTCCACTATGAAACATGTGGGTGAAGATAAATTCTAGGAGACAAGCATCACCCTACAGAAAAGATGGCCAAGTGAGGGTTATAGCATTGCACTTGGGAGAAATCCGGCTTCTCTTTGCAATGGTTGCTCATCTGCTAAATAAAAATTGCTTTGTTTTACTGGCCACTCCAGACCTGGAGGACACATGCAGTAATAACAACTGCTGTCTCCTCCAGGAATACAGGCTCCGTAAGACCTGTCACACTAACACTTTGCCATGTGGTGCCCTGGACTTGGCATGACAACACAGGATGGAAAGGGTTTACCTGCTAGTCTATTTTTTCCCCCTCTTTTCTTTTTTTTTTTTCTTCTTCTCCTTGTCAACAAGAGATTCAAAACTTTTCTTGTTTTTCTGCATCAAGCAAATCTTTTGGTGACAGAAACTGAGCCGTAGAAACCTCCCTGCTATGAAACACAGCCAGGATGCTTTACGGCATGATACTGCTGCACAGCAAACAAGGTGACATGGCACGAGAGCCTGCTCCCAGTTCCTGGGAGTGATTTCTATGACACTGTTCACAACAAAAACATGGAAATAAAACCAAATGTCTTTCTCCATCAAACAGGACACTGTAACTTCTGTCTAGAGGACAAGTCAGGACGCCTACACACACAAGTGTGGTATCTTTGAAAATCTGGATCTCAGTATAAAAGCTGCTGTACTAAAACTGATGATTTTACCACAAGTCTCATGCAATTTGACAGTTTTTCTGAACACATTCTTCTAGTTTTTTCAGGGTGTTTGTTCTTTGCTTATTTTCTCTATTTCCATTCAAACAGAAGAGAGGAAAAACAAAAAGTAAAAGGAAGGATCTAGTGAAAAAAATGTTGGCAAACATGACTCAGTGAAACTTAAAAGGCTCAAAAATAGAGAGGTAAGTAAAGGGAAAGCAGAACATATATTTTCTTTTACAAATGTTGATGCCTGGCCCGTTCCAAATGACAACTTTTGACAAAGGAACAGCAAAATGACTTTTATTACTCTAACATCAGTTGCACCACACACTGTAAGGAATTAGAGTGGACAAAAATTAAAACGTTTTAAGCTTGAGCATCTCAAACCAAGTAACTAAGTATTTTCTTCTGCCATAGCAGTGGGGTCCAGACCCAGGTGTTCACTGCTGGTGGCTTTGGCAGCTCGTGGGCTCAACAACTCTTCCAAAGCATCCCCTCCCTTGGGCTACAGGCTTTGGAAAGCAGAAGAAACAGTGAGGGGAAATTTAAATTGTCTCATTTGCTACATTCAGGCTGACACATGTATCTGGCTAATGATTTAGGATCTCCACCACTTTATTTATAAAATACAGTAATTGGGGGCTAGCAGAGAAGCCAACCACCAAGCACCACTCTCCAAATAGTCCAGTTTGAGCTCAGCTGAACTCAGCTGCATAGAAATGGCAGCAGCATGGTGCATGGCAGTAACACAGCTATGGTAGGCAACCACACTTCAAACAGGCATTTCCTACATGACATCAACAACATTTGCTAAAGTTTAGCTTTTCCAATGTAAAAAACTGCTAACACTGAGGAAAGTTTGTACTGGACAAGTGACAGTTTGTTCCTTGAGGTTTGCAATAACACCTTCTGTGGAGGCTCCACTGACTAGAAGAGGAGTAAGGAGCGCTACAGCTGTATGAGCCCATGTTGGCCAAAGCCAGCTACAGGGAACCGCTGCTTGTCCCCCGGCCAGCCGAGTGAATGCCTGATGGATTAGCTATGAATGTTGCCCATGTCAGGAAAAGCTCAAGGGCTCAGTGAGAGAAGGAAAACAGGAATCCAAGGACCAATAGCAAGAGTTTCTCTCAAGTGAGCGGATTAGCTGGGAAGGAGCAGCTGGAGTCTGAGGGAAGGAAATGAAAATCCAGCAGAAATCAGAGAGTTGAGGAAAGGCTTGATTTAGAAGTGCCAGCCTGTGAGAAGGCATCTGTTATGAAGCAGAGAGTAGCCATTAGTATAAGGAGATCAATCCTCATTTCCATGAGGATGTTTAAACTTAAAACTACATAAAACGACCAGCAGCCATCACAGCTGAGATTTAAATGTACTACCTTACAATGAAATTACAACCAACTTGGAGCAGAAGGGGTATCTGCCCTAGGAAGCATCCAGCTGCAGAACCAGGCAGAGCACATGATTCTGGGACACAGGGTCACATATATGCCTGGACCAGAGGACACAGATACCTGGGCTGGGGTATCTGCCACTCACACATCCCTCTGCAAATCCCTTCGCTATATTTTCCTTACTCTCTTCAAAACAAAAGTGGCAGGGATTTTTAGTGCCAAATATCAGATGTTTTTACCAGACCTGACCATCTCCTAGGACGCAGAGAGCTCGTTAGTTTCTACGCGTTTACAAATGGGAAATGCGGCAGAGTTCATTACTCACAAGCACCATTCATACCAGCTCCCATCCTTGGCTGCTGCCCAGTCATGATGGGCTCATTCTAGTAGCAACAGTACCCAGGCATCATTTATTTTTGCTCAATATTTCAGGGATGTATTTTAAACATCAGTTGCCCCAAAACAGACAAGTAACAACGCCTCTCTCTGGCTGTTCATTTCAAAGCTCCAATCCTAAAAGCCAATTCCAGCTCAGTTTAATCCTTGATCAAAGCAGTACAATTTAGCATTGGATTAGCAATTCTCTCATTTAAATCTGTCACTAAGAAATGCAGGTGATTTAAGTAAATTCTAAATATTGCAGCCAAAGTCACTGAAACTTTATCAGGTAGTACAGGGATAACATTTTTTTTTAACCTCCATTACAATCTCAGGCTGTATTTCCACAGTGTTTTGCAGGCACAGCTGTACACCCCTGTCAGTTTTTCCTGACTTCTCTTGAAAACTGCATAAGAAAAAAGCTCTTATGTTACAGTTGCCAATTCCTTTAGGATGCTTGAGAAAGAAGCATGACAGGAAAAAAGAACTGGAAAAAAAAACAACTAACAGGGCACCAAATCTTCTCCTGGCTTCTCCCCACTAATATGACCCCAGGGCTGTATTCCTGGCATCAGTCTAGAAGGTGGACATCCTGCCTGTGCCACCCTTTTTGTTTGAGAACATGAAACTCCTTTTAGTGCACAGGGAAGCCCATAAACCCTCCAAACCATGGAGGAGAAGAGACAAAAAAGTGTCAACATAAACTGTGAAAACCAATAATACCAGATACAAATTCATACATCTGAAATAAGCTTATCCTTAAGGCTGCCACAGCAGGACAGTAACCCTAGGAGAACATGCCCTCACGCGCAGCAAAATGCATAGAGACCATCTTGCTGATGTCTGTGTGCCCAGCACTGCCTGCACCCACCGGAGGAAGGAGCAGAGCACGACAAGGCAATCACAACCCATGTGCTCTCTGGCTCTCTTAGCACCCCAAGAACCCACGTCAAGTGAGGCAGCCCTCAGGCTCCTGCTCTGTACTCAGGTCTGTGCCATACAATTACAACCTTGATCTGAGCAAATACTTTTTTATACAAGTCTCACACAGGAACTGCACCCCAGACTTAAGGTCTAGTCCGTCTTAGAAACATATGGATTGTGTCCAGGCTCTTACTTTTGCTTCCAAAGTTTTGAACCTGCTGGTGTCCTGACAGAGTTCCTGCACACCAACACACAGATTCCTGCACCACTCCCCTTAACGGTGGCTGAGTTTACGAGTTCAATGAAGTTTGAGATCAATAACATCCAAAAGCTGTTGTTCTTTAGAGGTGTCTATAAAAATGTAGGCTCTCTTCCTGTATGCCAAAGGGCTTTGATCTGCTGCAGGAGTGCCACCGGCAGTCAGGGCATGCACATGAGAGCAGAGCTCCCAGTGGTTAGCAAAGGCTCCAGGCACTATTAAAGTGCAAACCTTTCAGAAATCAAAGGCAATGGGGACAGAACTGAGCACTGGCTGCAGAGCGTCTCGTGAGCTGGAGCTCTGCAGCCACAGCAACCTGCACCGTGGAAGTTCAGAGACTATCTGACACTCACACAACTGAACAGCTCAAGGGACCCCAGGTCATAGTTTGGTATAAAACCCGTGAATTTTCATCACATGCAGTGCTACAGGACTGTGAGAATAGAAGCTCTGTCCCATCTCAGATTAACTGACTCTGAGATATACTTTAAAATATTATGGCTCCTCAAATCTTCTCAAAGTTGATTTTCTCCCCATTATCCTCCCAGGTTTCTCATCCTTCCAACACACTCCTCTCCTGGAAGGAGAGTGGGGAGGGACAGACATCAGGATTCCCAAACAGTCTGGCGGAGTCTGGTAAACACCCAAGTGCCTCTCCCTGCAAAGTCACAAGCTCCTGCGTGGGAGGAGGGAAACCTTATTAGACTCTGAGGTACACCTAAATCTACTTGAATACAATAATAACCATAGCAGATGGAAAGAATAAAAATCTAGAGAGAGAATGGGAGGAAAAAAAATAATAAAGCTAACCTCTACAAAACATATGACACACAAGAAAGTAAAATAATCCTACTCCCCGCCTCCGCCAATGCGTATCGAGAGTGAAAATCAATCACAAACCACATAGCTTTTCTCCTGCTGCCCAGCTAAGAAACAGTAAATGTTCAAGTGAGTCCCCTCCACGTCCCTCTCGCAGGCAGGAGTGAGCTGCTCTGCTCTCACCATACCTTTATTCCTCCGTCTCACCACCCCGAGCCGGCACTTGAGCGACACAGCAAACATCTTCCCCGACCGCAGCCTCCAGCACTCCGCTCACATGGCTCTGTGCTGCTTCTCTCTCCGCACCCCTGCCTGGCTCTGCGAGGGGCTGCTGGCTCAAAATTAATGTATGATTACTGTGAAACAGAGTCGTGCTTTATGTAGTGGCAGAGAGAGTGAGAGGGAAGGGGGTTGGGGGAAGGATAGCAAAGACAGAGCTAGAATGGGGCACAGACCCTTTCCAGTACTTTCAGCGTGGAGCAGTTTTGTTGTATCTCGTCCAAATGAATAAAATCACTCGCCGATATTTACAAACGTATTGCCAGTCTCCTACTGTTAAGGGCAGGGAATCTGGTACTGCATTAACATATTAATTTGCAAAGTGACATTATTCCTTAGTACATATGGGTGCATGCTTGCACTTCACCAGAAAGCTAATCCAGAGTTTAACAGAACAAAGGAAATAAAAGCTCTTCATCTTATGGGAGCAGTTCACCAGAAACCCAGCACAGGCACAGGTATTGTGGGTCTACGTGCTGGTAACAGCCCCGGCAGCACAAGTCCTGCTAAAGAAACTTTGCTGCAAAAGAACTTTTTCTGTCTGCAGAAACTATCATAAAATTCCCCCAAACCCCAGAGTGAAGCCACCATTCCTTCACCAACATCACTTCCTCTACACCTTCCTTTTTCAAATGGGCTGCCCATGGTACTGGGGACCTCAATGCTGGTGGTCATTAGGGTTGGGGCTGGTGTTCAGAGAGCCACAAAACCTCCAGCTCTGGGGACATTGGAGCTGCAAAAGGTATGCCAAGGGGAGCACGCCACTGCACTGTGGGACAGGGACACACAAGCCACCTGTTGAACATCAGCTCCCCAGACAAGATGCCTGACATATACAAGTAGGAGGTGAGACTCGGAGTAAGTGGGATGATGGATCATCCTGGAAATTTTTTTCTGGGGTTGGAGTGGCCTTGGGATAGTTCAGGGCTGCATCATCAAAACTGTTGGAGAGTGTATGTTTCTATAAACTGTTGTATACAGCAGAGGACAGCAGGCAGCCCCAGGCAGAATCGTGGGATATTGGCTGGTTCTTAGCATGAGTTACTGAGTAGTAGAAAACATCAAGCTTATTTTAGGAAGAATTACCAGGAAATTTAGGGGAAGATAAAACAGATGTCTCATCTTAGACAGGACCACTCTGCATCCCCATTAGAAGTCAGCCCCGTACAAGACCTTGCCAGGAGGTGAGGGCACCTCGTGCTGCAGGAGGCAGCAGAGATTTCTTCCTAGTCGTACCACCAGAGGTTCTGTGTTGGGCTGCTGGTGAGACCCAACGCACCCACCTGGGGCCTACTTTGTGGGATACAAAGGAGTTTGAGGGACTCAAAGCCAGCACGATAGGATGGATTTGATGCAGCTAAAAAGAAAAGAGGTCCCTTTGTCCAGCAAAGTCTGGTGACTTACAAGACATGAAAAATTGAAAGCCTATGGGTCCAGGGTGAGAAGACAATTCATAGTCTACAAGTTACCCCCTGTGATATACAGGCAGCACAGTAGGGTGAAATACATATACAATATATTAAAGAATAAGTCTATTCATGGAACAGCCATTTGAGATGCTAGCTGAGATAATGCAGCACTACCTGTTCTTTTATCCAGTTTACTATTCTGTAATGGTAACATCACAAAATCACTGAAAATCAGATTTCCAAATAAGTATTTTTCTCAACTTCTGAATGCCTAGGAGAGAGCAACAGTGGAAGTTTACTACTAAGTCTTTACAAAGCTTAGTCACATTCATTTGTCTTTTCAAGCCAAGGTAAACGTGGACTTAGATAGCACATAGTGCGTCAAAACAGTAATCTGCAGAGTTTGCATAGGTACAGTTTTCTCTATGCTCAACAAAAATTAGAACTTCTAGTTCCACAAGCCGTTCTCTGACCATACAGTTCCCCACCTGCATCCCTGGGCCAGAGAGGAATCAGTGGTAATGGGATGTACTTTCCCGCTCCATGACTTTGGGTCTGAACCACACATGTTAGTGATCACACACCTGTACACTCTGCCCCTGACACTCCTTTTCTTGCTCTTCTCCACAACCCATGTCATGGAGGATCACACAGAGAAATGTGGACTCTTCCCACTCTCTTTGTGTGGAAGAACCTTGAAAAGGGTTCTTGACAGCAAAAGAATTCTCACTGCCTTCCTTGCCCAGTCCTGCTCTTCTGCACACTCTTGTGGGAGAAGGACACTTGCTGAGGACTCTACCTAACCAATATGCTACTACACCCTTTTATCTGATTTTTAGACCCAAATCACACTGGGAATAGCACTTTATTTGGCCTCTTCTAGTGAGCTGAGCCTCTCCTAGTACTTTTTAGCAGTTGAAGCACTAAAATACTCTTTGCTCTCTCTATGGGAATTCAGACAATAGCAGAAAGAGTTCTCAACTGCTTTTCTACCATGGCCTCAAAGGCACCTTCCAGAACTCATGGGGAAATTCCAGATTTATAGAAGAAAGGCCCATTACTACGTAAATACCTGAGGGCTAAAGACTGCTCTCAATAGATGGACATTCGGGAGTTTACCAACAAAATCTCTGACCACCTTCTTTAGTCAACATTTCTGCTGTTCCCACAGATCACTTAGGAGACTGTCAATAGTTTCCACAGATCAACTGCTGCAGATAACACCATCTTTTCAGGAGGCCCCTTAGAGACATGACACAATAATTCACCTCTGATGCCTGATCTCAGTGATGCTCTGCCACTGAGTCTTTGCGCTAATTATAAGGGTCACCCTCCCACTTTTTAGGCTAGGAGGATGCATGCACAGTTGCGTACATTCAAACCCAAAGGTGTAATTTTGGAATCAAAGGAAAAACACAGACTGACCCAGAAAGCTTTCCAGCAAGGAAAGGGCTTAAAGAGCTTCTTTGAACACGTGGCAGCATCAGCAGCACAGTACAAACGACAATCCCAGAGGAGCTAACAACAAATTTCAAATTCAAGAATTCCAATTACAGACCCTCAAAACTCAGTAAACCCTCAGTGTTTTAGAGATCAATCTTTACATAACAGCACAAGAGATTTTCTTTTTGATTCCGTCTTTTCTTTAAAATATAGAGTTGAGAGCATTGGCAGGTGAACGTGTATATTAAGTATAGATAAATTAGATGCAATGTATGTACTTAAAGCCTCGTACAGAAAAATAAAAGCCTGAGCATGTTTGCGTTATGCAAAAATCATGCATGTGGGGCTGATGATGGGTTGAGGAATGGGGCCATGCAACAGGACTTATCCTTCTGTTTTTGCCATGGCTGCAAAAGCCCAAGGGGGCTGGTCAGATCAAAGAGACCCAAATGCCCCACTTCTTAAACAGCCAGAGAGCAGATCCCCAGCTTCCCATACACAGCTGCTTACTATGTCCAGGTTGTTTTTTCTTCTTTCACCTCTACTGAGTACATGGATCTCCAGTTAATTTTGCTGGAGCCATAGCAGAGGAATATTTATCGTTTTCCCAAACAAAATATAATTTTGTACCCAATTTTGCCTGCTTTCCTAATGCTGAAGTACTAGTCTACACAAAAGACTAGAGGGACCGTGCCATTTTGTCCTCGCTATAGGTTCATCACTGTGTTTTAAGCACATTCAGACATAAATCTGAATATTCAGATCCACTTTACTCTCCTGAGAGGTTCAGAGAACTTCTTTAGCCGAGGAATTGCATGGATATCCCAAGACAGTTGGGTTTACCTCAGAGAAAATTCCAGTTACAAGCGAAATACAGCTGTTTCACTTTGATACTGAAACAAGTGTGTTTTCAGCTCTCCCGCATATAAATCTAATCCTCATTTCAGCTAAGGAAAGGACTGTGGGGACACTGGTCATCAAGAGTGCACAATAGGAGGAGTGAGAAATGCAGCAATTAAACTAAGAGGATAAAAGAGCATTTGTATAATGGGAAATCTATTACCATTTATCATGTCTGGTATTTCAAGTGGCTCTGTCAAGCCATAGAATTCATTGCAAATAACGCAAGAGGATAGTGAAAATAGATATATGAGAAGTTTCAGAAAAACAAAGCCAAACACCTTGTGATTAATGAATATACAGTATTCAAAATACAGGTATGTACCACTGCATTTATCTATCTCACAATGATTACATTTTTTCTATAATAGCAAACTGCGGAGAAATGGTAAGGAAGGGAACAGTCATCTATTAATGTGAACTTTTAAAAACATGTATCAGAACAAAATTAAAGGAGTCGAAACTATTCAAAGTAGAGTTCACATTACATCAGTTCATTTTTCCTTTTAAGTTGCCATAGAGTTTGTTTCCTTCCTCAGGAACAATAATGCAAAATCCTCCGTGTCTAATACATACCCTGACAATTACACACTGTACTAAAATCTATTGTAAGAGGCAGTATTTCCTTACTAACAGGTATAGTTATGGCTGAATGCATTAATGTTACAAATAACTGATAATACTGCCTTTGTGAATTTGTTCAGATTATTTTCATCTTCTTTTCACTTGTATAAAGGATGTTCCAACCTTGCTTTGTATGTGCTTCAATTCTGTATGACTATAGGTACAGTCAGTGGGCAGAGCCATAAAATGGGTTCTGGGTAGAAAATTGCAGATTTCTATGGAAAAACAGCCTTTTTTTCTTCTTCTTTTCATTTCATATTTGCACACTGTCTGCAAAAGGTAAATCCAGATATTAAAAGATACTGTGCTAACAGGCCTTTTACCGTCATTATAGATTAGACTACAATAAACTGGCTAACCAGTGTATGATCTTTCATCTAAAAAGAATGCAAAATAAACAAAGTTCACTACAGATGGTTTTGCTCTATAATTAGCATATGAGTAACTTCTCACTGGAATAATTTCAGGTATTAGTAACAAAAGGTATGAAACAATCTGCCTTCTTACTATAGTACTTTGTTAAAATCTTGCACTTGGTAAATAGATTTTGTTGGATAACGGTCCAGTGAAAATGTGTCAAACAAGACTGGTCAAAGACAGACTGAAGGTATCTCTCAAAAATATTCATGCCATAGTGCGTATTAAGGTAGCCATTGCAATTAGCAGACAACGTATCTCCTCCTGAGCCCTTCAAGAGCCACAGAAGCAAATAATGTGCCAAATGTAGCATTAAAGTATTTGGAGACAAAGAGCCTGCCTTAGGTAAGCAAGTCAGATCAATGGCAGAAACAACAAATCCAATACAGTAATACCTTGAACCAAACTCAGGATGGGTTGATCTATAAAAAAAAAAAAAAAGGTATCTCAGGAAGTCATGGGATGCTGTATGTTAGTGGTGAAGCTCTCCTGCCTGATATGTGAATTCCCACAGAAACACCAGTATCCTCTGGGTAAAGCAGAGCAGCACCAGGGCAGCCAGCAGCCAGAAGGTGCTCACACCCTCCCCAGAGCGACTGAGCAGACCAAGTTTATTGTCTCTCGGTGCCAGTTAAATCAAATATGCTGCTAACAAATGCTATTAGTTCAGGGCAGAGGGTCAAATTGACAGCTTGGCAAAGCCAGCCTGAACTTGTTTCTCCTCGTGTGTTAACATTGTCAGTAACAAAGGTGTGGGAAGAAGATTCTCTGCCCACACTGACACCTGTACTGCTTTAACTGATTAGCCTTAATAAATGATCCTGGTGACAGCATAAATGATGAACAGTTTCATTGAAACCACGCTCAATTAGTAAACAATTCCCAAAAGAAAGTGGTCTAAATTATGCTTTACAAGTACCTTGCCTGGTCCTCATTAGCATGGCTAGAGCTTTCCCCTGTGCAATGCCACAGTTTCCAGTGGAGTAGCATTGGAGAGAAAGTTTGATGTGGCATTATTAGGTTTAATTACCCTGACAGTAACTTATGAAGGTGACAGTCCGTCATGAAACTGTGTTCAGCTGAGCAGACAAACAGGCTTCAGTCATTAACCTTCACCCTCGGTATTTTGAAAGCCTTTCTTATTTTCTGCATACATGGGTGTCTTTGATGCACGCTCTGAACAACCTGTGCAACTTTTTTTACAAACTCAACAGCTTCACAGAAGACCATGTCATAAGAAGTATCTTGTTTCATTTTTGGCTATATGCAATTATTTCCCTGAATTAGAACTTCTGCTGACCCATGACCCTCTGTAGCACCAGCTGCAAGAAACCATCAAGAGGCTCTTTGGAGAAATGCCTGATTTTCACCATTGCATTTGCTGAGACTGTGAATGCAGCCATGTCCCACCACAGTCCCACAGTTTCAAAAGTAACACTCCTGGGGACTGCACCTCTAACCCAAACCACTGAGATGCTAATGATCTGTATCCACATTAGACTCAGACTAGAATTCAAGGAAGATGATTTAAAGACGAGCAAAGGCTAGGGGTGAAATCTGTGTGCTGATGATGTCTTTCTAGCTGTCCTCTCCATAATTCACACCCCAGATTGGCAGGAAGGCTAAATGTGTAGGATTTTATGGGCACTTTTCTGCAATTCAAGTGGGTGAATGGCATTTGGATTATGTCCCAAAGCTAAGGTGGCAGCTAATTTAAACATTCACATCTATGTTCCTTTTTTGAGCTTCCAACTTGAGCCCTATCAGTATTACTTAGACATCTTCTCCTACTATAATTTTTTCATCAGCTGACAAGGACATCTCAACAATTCATATGTAGAAGTATTCTTACACTCTTCCCTGGGAGTATTTCAGTGGTGATGCCACAGTCTCCTCAGCATCCACAGCGAACAAAAAGCTCAGGTGTTTGATGCTTGGCCCATCTTTTTTTCCTGCTTCTGTACAATACAGAGTGTAAGAGAAGCCAGGTCTCTATTTGGAAATGCTACTACAATAGTAGTAAATAACAGTAGCTATTTAATGGCATGAAAATATTGTATACGTTTGGAAATGGCGTTATGAGAGCTGTGTTATTTCAACAAGTAGTGACCAAAGCGGTACTGCCTATTACCCGTGGTAAGAAGTGTGGTCTTGCAGGTGGAACACTGCTGCCAGGATTCAGCCTAAGACCATAGTTTATTTTGCTAAGAAACGCTGAAGCCATTCTTTAATAATTAAATGGTACAGTTTGTTTGTTCAATCTGCAAATCCATGGATGAGGCATCAGTCTTTCCAAGGAGACAGCTGAGTCTCCTGAAGCAAGAAATTAAAATAGTCTTATCTGCATGTGCTGTACTGCCTCTCGCTGTCTGCCAATTTACTCAGAAGAATGAAAGCCTCTTGGAAACGCTGACTGCAGATGCTGGCCTAGAGAGGGGTCACGCCATGCCTTCATGTATGTACTCCCAACAGTCCTCTCACTGTATTTTACATCGTTGTTGTGCTAATGAGGCAATTAGCTAGTAACAGCCTGAGACAGTTGGTATGCCAAAGGCCAAAAGTCATTTCCCTTTTAAACAGGTTCTAGTTACCCAGTTTAAGTGCCAGTCTTTTGCTGTGAGCACAGTTAAAAGATAATACACAACTCTAACTGTTGCTTATAGAGCACCATCAGTCTTCCCCGCCCCAAACAGGAAGATAGGAAAGATGTGGTCACTGCAACACACAGCTTACCTTTAAAATTAAACTGCCTCACTTTAGAAATTTAAAATAATCATACAGAATCAATACTGTTTATGCTAGGAAATATATATACCTTTTAAAGTAGCATGTCTGTGACAGTAGACCTGCTGTTACTGATGTTTAGCACTCAGTAAAAAACTACTTTGCTTTTTACACAAAAGATTAAAAGTTCCAAGCTACACAATTATTAATCAGTATCCGAGTGTTGAAGAGGTCCTAAGGACCTATAGAACTAAAATTTATTATTATTATTAAACCCTACACCAATATTATGGTTGCTTATATAGACCTCACCTGGGGACTGACTTTGCCTGCACTGTACAAATGTTCCTCTATCACACTGAGTGAGATTTGAGTACAGGGGACAAGAGTGGGACAAGACCAGTACAATTCTCATTTTAAACTGTTACAGACAGATCCCTTTTCCAACACAACAGCAGCAAAGGTGTTTCACTCCCTAGAACAAATTACTTAGGAAAGAGCACATTATCCACATTCTGGTCTCCTCAAATCAAAAACAGACGTCTGCCTTCCAGAAAACCATCCAGAAGGTTTGCCTTGCTGTTGTCCAGGTTGCTAGGGATACACAGATGAAGAGTTTGGCCTGTATTTTACAGGACATTATGCTAAATTCTCCTGGTCCACCATCAAATCTAATGACCACATCCACTGCCCACACATAACTGGTATTGCTTTCTTGACTGCAAAACAGCCACATCAGTTTACTCTAGCAGAAGATTTACCCATCAGGAGCTTAGCCAGTATTGGACTGGGATCCAACAGTAGAGTAAGGAACTGAGCCCACTGCTAATTAAATGCATACAACCATCTGAAAATTCATCACTATTTTTTCCTACTTTAAGCATTTTTCCATTCACATAAGGCTTGATTTTCTTACCCCATCTGACAGTAGGTGCAGATTTGCCAGCCTGTGGTTATCAGACCCAGAGCTGCACCAACAGAGACGGCCCAACACTCACTCTTCCAAGAACTGACTGCACCAATAATTAGCTACAAAATGTTTGGGAAATGCCTAAAACGAAGTAATTATCATCATGATGGCATAATTAAAAATCGATGAAATCTCACTGACAGGTTGTATTTTGAAAAGCACTTACCATCAATTTCATACTTCCCACTATGGGAGATGCTTACTTTTGCTGTCCAAAGGAGACTTTGACAACTGCAGCTCCCAGGTCTACTCTCTTCAGACTTCATTATTTCTGAAGAACTTTCCTACTCCAATACTCTACATTTCCCTCATCCAGGAATTGCCAGGTCTATTTCTCTAATTAACAATGCCAAACTCAGCCCTTCGCATAGGCTACAATTCAGTCTGTATCTTATATTTTATGTTGACGTCTAAAAACAATACCAATGCTGAATTTTAGTCAAGAAGCCTGAAATTCTCACACTCTATTTGCATTTCCTTATTAACAGATTGATCCCATCATCAGATGAACAAGCACAAAAATACCTTCCTCCAAGGTCAGTGCTGATGCACCCTACGGATGGGGTTTCAGATGGATAAGAGGAAAGATGGTGCCTGAAGTTTTCAAGAACTCCTATGCTGCCTGGCTTTGCTTGCTTTTTTTCCTATTATTCAACCGTAAAAAAAAAATATCAAAGCAAGTGCTGCAGAGTATGTTGAGAAGTTAATTCATCATGTGTCTCTGCTTCCCTAGAGAATTAAGCATTTGGTGTTCCAGTTCACCTGTGCTTGTCTCATCCACAGACTAATTCAAGATCCAGCTGCACAAAGGACTAAACTACCCAGCTTCCGCAACTACTTGATAAGCAAATGAGGTGTGGATGCCTTCTCTAACCATACGAGTATTCATGTACTTGCTCTTGAAGAAAAAGACTGTCTTACTACACATTTTCACTCTTACCTGTTTCCTTGGAGTTTATTACAGGTGACCCCAAGATGGAAGGACTGGATTGAATCTGATCACTCCAGTCTTTTGAAAACTGAAACCTGCATCTTCAATTTAGCCACTCTCTAGCACTTCACATTATATGAAAAGTGAGAAAGAGGTGCACAGAAATTCATGGAAACCTTAACAGCAAGGAAGGATATTTATCTGGGCAAGATTACAGACATTTAAGGAACTTTTCTTCTTTCTTTTTGCAAACATTAGCCTTCAGCAAAGACATGAAAATGTTTCATCAGCTAATTTGTAGCACCAAACAGTCCAGATGAAAAAGGGTTTAATTGCTGAAAATGATGAAACAGAGTATTTTCACAGAAAAAAATTGTTTTGCTACAATGAATTGATTCTGTTTGATCAAAATACTTCTCTGTCCAACTGTCTTTGCTGGAAGTTAGAGACCCTGGAATCATTTGTGAGCTTTTAGTCACCTTTGAATCTCCAGTGTACGCCAGCAACCCCTTTTCCACAGCAACTGCAGGATGTGCAACTGGGGTGCCCAGGAGGAGCTATAAATACTGCAGCTCCACAACTCCATTATCAAAGAGAGAGATCAGAGATGCTGAGGCTTTGAAAAGGAAATACAGCTTTCTCCTTCTGCTGGTCACGACAAGGGAAATCAGTTCAAAAGGTTGAAAAAGGGCAACTCTTTCTAGCTCAATAGACCAGTTTATGTCTTGTGATATGAGCATAACTGCTCGTAGCTACTTCATTTACAGTGTAGTCACTACTGTAGGGCACAGGCAAAGAGAGGATTTTTTGGGTCTCCAGCCTGTTGCCTTTCTCAGAATCCTTATTCCGAAATATCCCTGCCTCAGTGCTATGAACCTTGACTTCTTCAGAGCTGCACATTAATTCCTGCTCTGAAGTTTTCCCCTTTCCACCAGTAATAATGCTGCTCCCACTAGCAGAACGCTCGGTGGCAGGTCTCAGTTGTCCCAGGACCTGCAGCAGGTTAAACCTCAGCTGCTTGACTGCTGCTGGCAGCACTCCAGCACTATCCCCAGACCACGACCAGGACCAGATAGTGCAGCACATGTACACTCAGCTTGGTGCTGATGTTTTGCCAAAATAATCTTTTTCCCTTTCCTGTCTTTCCCTTCCCTGGTGTACAGCCTTGTTCAAATCATTTCACCTCTTGCATTCCCATATGAAAAAGTAAGCATTTATCTAGAGATTCCTCAAGATACTATTTTAGTTATCATTGCTTTTACCAAACATCTTCACACCTTGGGGTACACAGAGCTCTATGAACAGCTACAGTTGAAGAAGAGGCATAAGAATACACAAATCTCTTTTTCCAGCATCTGAATTTATGGCTGCAAGCTAAACTATCAGCTTTGCAATGATTTACTGCTGTACAACAAGACCCATGGGATATAAACAGAGGAGACAAACCTGCAGGACAGTAAATTGCCACAAACGAAATTGTCATCACAAAACACATAAAAGCCATGTGATAACAACCCCGCTGATGGGACACAGAGGGCCTTATGGCAGCTGCTCTTCTGCTGGTGCCTCTTCCAAAGCATATAAGGGGGAGATGCCCGTTCCTGGCCTCCACCACCAGCACTACCTGCAGGTCTTCCCATTTTCTTCCCTGCCTAGGGTCTGGGACACCCCACTGACTTCTAATGAGCTTTCCCTCATGATGTCCAGAGCACCAGCCCCCAAATCCTGATGATGAGACATTTCTGAAAGGCTATAAAGTATCATCACATCCAAAAGCATCTAAACAACCCAGACCTTTTGAACAACCTGTCTGTGTAGTTTTGGAGTCTTCTGTTGATGTAGTTCCGCTCTGGGCCAGGCACCTCTCTGAAGATGTTTGTTTTCATCCCAGGGATCAGGTGGGAAAAGACTGGCTCTGAGAGAAGCCATCAGTGATCACTGCAGCTCCCGATCTCCTTTGCCTGCCAGGGCTGCATCTCTGTGGGTCCTCATGTCCCTCTAAGCCCCAGCACAATGAACTTCAAAGCCACAAGGAATGCAGGAACAATTTTAGTGAGCTCAGCCAGTGGCTTTACAAGGATGGCCTGGTTTTAAATTATGGGCCTGGGGGATTTCTTGTGGGAAGAAGAAGCAACAAGGTCTGGCATCACTTAGCAATGAAAGGGTAGGAGTTTAACACAGATGATCTGAAAGGCTAAGCAACATCCCTTTAAATGCATTTATTTAACCTAGAAGGTGGCTAGCTCTGTATTTCTACAGTAGCTGATACTGGATGGAAAATCAGATGAATATATGTACCTTAGCTTTCAGAGGGACTAGAGGGAAAAAAAATAGAAATACCCTCAGTATAAACTTTAATTCCCCATAGTATTAGACATGATTGGGATGTGGCTTTATATCCAGAGCCCTAGTCCAGTGCAGAGAGCTATCATAGATGGCAAGCACATCTAGGTCTCTGACAATCCCCCTCCCATACCAAATTTGTCCCTCTGTTGAGGATAACGTGAGATTTTCCCAAAGAGCTCCTTTGCTGAATCTGCCTTTCTGCTTAGACACCACAAAGCCAGGCAACTCAGCACTACTTTGAAATGTGGAGAGGAGGAGAGAACAAAACAAAGAAATCCAGAGAGACTGTCCACAGGGAAATCCAAGGAGCTATAAGAAGATAAAACAAGAGGCAAAGAGGAATCCTTATGAAAATGCATGAGATGTGAAAAGCTGACAGGCCAATTAAACACGCCTAAATGCGATCAGAGATTATCCCAATGCCACTGTCGTGTCCTATTGTTCTCCATCCTCCCTTTGTTCCCCCTCCACCGCCTCCGGAGGAGCAGCTCACCAGCATCCCCAATCCTTCCTGCTCATCCCTCCTACCAGCTACAACCACAGACGTTGCAGGCCCATCACTCCTTGCCTTGTGTCTTTGCCAGTCCTTGGCCAGCTGAAGGCATTTCTGCTTTCTGTGCACTGCTCCTGAAGAAGGCACACGACTGCCGAGAGCCTGCGGGGAGCGGGGGCTGGCTGCTGCTTCTGTAAACACCACGCTAATCTGTTTAAGATATTAGACTCCCATTTATGTGTTTTTGATAATAAAGGCAATATTTAGATGCTGCCAAGGTATCAGAGAGACAGTAGCAGACACAGAAGAGCCACCTCCACCATATAAACAATGGAAAATGCTCTCTTATCTTTTCATACCACCAGGCCTCCAGGCTGCAAAATAAGTGATTGCATTCATTTACATTTTATTGTGAACATATAACTGGCTGGAATAACTGCCAGCAGAGAACCCAACTGCAGGAATGCACTATTTTTCTCCCTATTTTGCCTTAACAGATGCTCTTTTTTTCTGGTAATCCATCTCTATCACTGTTGTCTGGGTGGCAGAAGGGGCATTAACCCACACTACCTATCTTGCATTTAGGAAAAAAAAGCCATCAGTTCAGCTTTTTACAAAGCCTCAGGCTAACAAACTGTTACAGAGTAGCAGGGACTGTGAAAGGGGCTCTTCAGTGAAAGCATATGCAGGTAGTAAAGGCAAAACTTTCCTCAATAGTCACACATTCATGCCTCCCAAACCCTACAAGCTGCACAGAAGTCAGCCCACAGGAGACTTCTTCATCTTAGCCAGTCACTTACACTTCCCTTACACTCAATGAAGAGTAACAGGCTCTGTGGAGAATCCATTCCATGAGTTTGAGATGTCTGTTTTGGCTTGAGAATCACCAGTTCCTCTCCTTTCTCTGCTAAGCAGCCTGGACACACAGCTCAGAAGGAGAGATCCACTCCAGATGTCCAGGTGAGATGGACTCAGACCATCTAACTAGTATTGCCTATACAAGTTTGCATTAAACAAAACAAACCAAACAAATCCGTGTCATTCTTTTGATAAAAAGAACAACTAAACAAAGAAAACCAACCAAAGCATTTAATATCTCAGATCAGCATCCAAAGGTTTAGCAGATGGTTAGAAGAATGCAGGTTGAATGTAAAACTCAACCCTGACAGGACCACATTCCCAGGCAGCAGGAGAGCTCAGGGCTGGATGCAAATTTTCTCAGCTTACAACTGCATAAAAAGATTAAATAAAATACACACAAGGTTAACAATAGTAATAACTGTCAGTTTAGGGCGAGCTACCATTTCCCACTGCCTCCTTGGTTTCTGATGCCTAAATATTTTAATTTCCAATTCCCTTTCTTATCTGTGATCAATTTCTAACTAAAGGTGATGTAAGAAATATAATTAAAAGTTTAATAATTAAAAGTTTAAGCAAAAATATTTTCATATATTTCACTGGAAAAAAGGTGGCAAAAACACATCTCAGGCTCTTGAACCACCTGAGGAATATGACAGGAGAAAGTCTGAGTAACAGGAAGCAGAGTGAATGAATGAATGAGTAAATGAAATCAAATCCTACAAGCAAAGAATACCTAGTTAAGAGGGATATCCTGTTCTCACCATAGCTTATGACTGAAGCAGAGACACCTCAGAGGGACCCAAGAAAGATGTTGCTAAAGAATCCTCCAGTGGCTTAATCCCACAGGGCTTATGGGCAGCCCAGTTAAAAGCCCTCTAGGCTGGCTGGCTTTAGGCCTGATCCAAGTCACACAGAAAGGCAGCAAAGTGTGCTAAGGGATGTTCTCCTGATTGCCATGATGTAATTAAAGAAGGCATTACAGACAAAAGCACAAAGAGAGGGTCTGAGCTGTGCACGCCGCCTTGACTTCATTATTTGCTGACTTACTACTGCTCATCCATTTGATCTGAACCACCTTTTCAACACCAATTTTTAGCAGAAAGCATTTTTTTCACGTAGGAGATGGAAGCTGACAGCAAGATAGTCGCCAGCATTGTTTATCATAGCACTGGCTCAAGCTTCAAGCTAAGCAGCGTGTGTAACCCTGGGCAAGTCCAATAACATCTCTGTGCTCCATGTCTCCAGCTGTAAATGAAGCCATCCAGCTCCAGGACAGGGTCAGAAAAGCAGCTCAACAGAATTAGGTGGGTGAGAAAGAAAAAGAGCAAGCCTGTAAAATGTTCAAAAACTGCAACAACACTATTGCGAACAAACAACCAAATGTGACGGTGAAAAGAACAGCGACCTACATTTGACGTGACCTTCATCTTAAGTGTAGTTTCATAAGCACTTCATCTCACTTGGATGCCGGCAACGCAGAATGAAGCAAGCTGAGCCTGATGGCCAAGTGCGCAGCCCTTCGTGTTTTCCTCTGCTGGGTCACAGCCACCGGCAGAACTCAAGTGTGCTGGGGACATGTCAGTGAATGCTGTAAATGCCCCTTTTTTCATGTCTGGGCTTCTCTTATATGTTGATTTTTCATAGATAGACTAAAACCGGAATAATTTTCAATGATATCAGAGCCACAGCATAGCTTGCCTGAAAGACAATCACAGATATAATGGCCGCATATTCAGACCAACTTTGGCTGTAGCACACTTCTGCAGACAAAAACATCCCTCAGAAAAACAGCAACCCAAATTGGTCCATTTCCCATTGCTTTTCTGTTGCACAAATACACATCAAACAACCACATGTCAAACAAAATCTCAATGAGCTACATGTTCTTCCTGCACTTTTAGGAACATATCCCACCAGAAAGAAGACACCCTGCTGTCCCCACTCCACAGATGTGCAAAATGTGACCCTCACAAGCAAGGGAAAGTTTATAAAGGAGACCCAGGAATCCCAGTTCTCTGCCCTTACCACTTCTCCCACCAGTATTTTTCAGCCCTTGAAAAGCACAACAGCAGTGGCTGGCTGTAGGAAGCTCTCCTGTCACGTAAGCAATGGATATCAAAAAGGCACGTTTTCTATGGATGAGCAGGAGCATTCCTGTTTCCTTACCACCAGTACAGAGGTGCAGGTGGCATAAGCCACCCGGGTCACAGAGTTCCCGACTCTCCCCTTCCTCCTCCACCCTCAGCTCCTCTCTCCATCTCTTCCTCCTCCTCGATGACTTCTTAAGGATCTTCAAAACCTTGTTCACTTTATTCATCTGGTCTCACAGCAGCAGAGAGGGGATAGGATCTCCCCGACTCCTGTGTCTCAGCAGCTCCAGCTCCTCGCAAAGGAGGAACAGCTAGAAGCAGGCAGGTCACTGGGAGGCACGAAAGCACTCGTGTGCGTATGCATGCGTGTCTGTGTCAAAAGCTTCTTTCCACCCAAAGAGAGAGTTTTGGGTGGCGGTGGGAGGGGGGAAGGAGAAAGAAGGATTTCTTTTGCCTCTGTCCATTCACAGCTCTTGCAGACAACGAGAGCAGGCTTGCTCATCAGCAGAGCTGATGACTTGGGAAAGCTCATAACTCACAGGGGCAGCAGATCCTGTATAGGGTTTTCAATTTCTGTTTTCGACAATACATGCGTTCTGGCAGATTTCAAATGCTCCTCAGGCAAAAGAGTCAGCATCAGCTCAGAAAAAGCAGTGACTCTTAAAGAATTCTGGCTTCATTTCAAAGATTAGAAATATCTAATGCAGACAGCAAATACTATTTGTATCTATGAGAAATGCTGCAGAACTCTGCAGTCTTTAGGAAAGAACCTTGGCTTTCCTGAACTTGTGTAATTACTCACGTTTATTCAGCAACTTTCAGCAATCACTTTCTTACCAACGTCTTTGGAAAGAGGCAAGTAATTTCCCCAGTTTCCTGCAGACAATGAGGCACTGCCAAGTGAAGTGGCTAGTCAAGACATTTTTAGCACAACCACTGTCTACATCCCTGCAAATCACTTCTCTCTCTATTTCAAAAGTTTAGACTATTTGAATTATTTGAATTATAAATTATTTGAATAATTTAGAGTCTCTAACTGTTTTTAAATGACCCTCTGATATTTTTAAACAGACTTGAATGGTCAACAATATGCAGTCCACCCTGCAGCGTCCACCCCAGGCCATAGCTTCTCTCAGACATCAGCCAATCCACTGAGAAGGAAACAAGAACCCCTTGCGGGAAGCTCTGATGTGATCTTCTGTCCATGGCAATCTCCAAAGACAGAGAACTCAGAGTCCCTTCCACTACTACCATTCTGGCACTGCAAACCAAGGCATGGGTCGGTGCTAAGAAGAGTGCTCTCCTTGAAGAATCATTTTGTTTGGTAAATGACAATTTTAAGTCAGGAGGCTAAGTAGAAAATAACCCAATGTGCTTGGAAAGGCTGCCAGGGAGTCAGGTAGAAGACAAACACACACCTTTACTGCTGGCTTCTCAGCTGTAAACCAGACCAGGAAATGTGGCTTGAGATAGATGCTTATTAGCCTGCTCAGACCCATGGGAACCAATGACAGAGGCAGATTATCTGTTCACTAACAGTCAAGTCAACCCTGAGCCAGCCTACAAAGGTATTTGGGTGCCCAGTTCCTATTTGCAGGATGAGCTTCTCTTCGAAAACTCTGGCAGTCGAGGTAGCTCCTAGCCCTGGGGCTACAAGACTTACAGGCGCCCTTTGCACTCAGCACTTGCAGAGAGACTCAGCACCATTTTACCTCCCACACAGATGCCAAAGAAATATCCATTATGTTAATCTTCTAGCCATTTCATGTGATTTTTGAGCAAAGACTGCCAGCTTGGAAGGAGCCCTCCCCAAACAGGGCAGTGAGGTTAGTGGAGCAGAAAGGTCCTTCTCCAAGCAACCATGTGTGGGCTGAACAGGGCTGTGCCTGGCAGCAGGACTGAGAGCCCGTTAATATGCCTAAAACTCCATTTAGAGTGATATAATTAAAACCAAACCCTGCAGTAGATAGTATTAATGGATATACAAATTAAATTATCATGCACTTCATTTAAGACATTATAAATAGAGCCATTACTCTCACCGCTGAGCAAGATGCAACCCACACCCACCACCCTCATGTGAAGGCCTGCACAGGGCAGGGCATGGCCCACCATCAACAGCCACCACCAGCCTCAGTTAACCCTTTCAGACCTGAACGCTCACATCCAGACATGGCCACATCAGCGCTGCTGCAGAGCAGACCCCAAAGGCAAGATTCGCCAGATGCAGGCTTCTCAGCTCATTAAGGCCCAGAATTTAATGAGATACAGCCCCAGACAAGCAGCACTGTGCAAACTGCACCAACCCAGGAAACCATGCTGTTCCCACGCATCCCTCTGAGGTGTAATTCTTCTTCTTCCACATTTCTCCAGGGCAGGAGGTAATTTGCACTGCCTCATCTCAGCAGTTTACCACAGTCAGAGCTGGCTCGGCTACCCAGGAGTAAAGGCAGCTCTTCTGCTGAGCAAGGATCTCCCTGCCTCCCTTCCAGGGCAGGACAAATGTGCCCGCTTCCATTTCCTCCTGTCCACAGGCAGCATCCAAATCAGAGTCTGCTCCTAGCAAGTGCTCGTCCCAGTTTGCATTGGTCTCTGCCATTTGTAATTCCCGTGCTCTTCACAGGCATTAAGACTTTCACAAGCACCCTGGGAGATGGGCAGAGTGCTTGTCCCAGCCTCAAACAATGGTGAAACCCTTAGCAGCGGTTCCCAGATTAGATATCAAGCCATCAGCGGAGTCCCAAAGGGAAGAGGCAAGCACTATGCAGGCAGCAGGGCTCAAGGGTGCTGGGGTCTGTAATTCCTACTAACATGCAGGAAAACCCAACCTTACCCACCCAGGGCAGGGGAAGACTTTACCCCTAGTCCTTCTGCCTTTTGCTTAGGCAACTTCTTTGCACAGTCTTCAGCATACTGGTTATCCTCCCTAAACTTTCCCCCACCTTGATTTCACTCCTCCCCCAGACTCACTCTATTTCCTCTCCTTTCCTTTGGAGAATGGCTGTAATCCTTCAAGTTTTCCTCATCAGTGAGATTTATGAGTACAATTTCATTTTATTTTTGATGGTTAATGCTAGCACTAATGCTGCTGTCATGTCTACATAATTAATAATAAGACTAATAATGCCAAAGCAATCTAAGAGTCACTTTATTGGTCTTCAATGTCATTAGTTAGAGCTGACATAACCAATTCAAGTTGTCATCCATACTAAGTCACCATTACCATTTCTACTATTAAAAAAACATAGATTTGGGGCTGTACTGCAGCCCAGACTCTCAATCCAGTAAGCAATGTTACAAAGGGTCATCCAAGGGATATTCCCTTCTCATTTAATATTTCAGAAAACTGAAGCAATACAGTGAGCAGCAGGAAAGCAAGACAGCATGGAGTAACTGAAAACATTTTGTTGAGATGAGCTCTCAGGGACCAAGATACAACTTGCATGTTACCCATGACTGCGGATGCTACATGCACTGAGCCTATTCTGCATTTTCCCGCCTTCCATAGCATCACGTGGTCCATCACAGACACGGATAAGGAAAAATAATCCATGATCCAACATCACTGTCTCCCTTAGTGTGCAAATGCCTGTAAAGCTGCTACCGTCTGCAGCAGAGAGCTTGGTGCCCACATTCTTAAAACAGGGTTTGGCTGAGCACTATAAAAGGCCACAAGCCACCATGAACCACTCAGGCCTTGAAAGCTATTTTTTCATGATTAAGTAATCACAAGATCTCTTAACTTGTTTTGGGAAGATTTCTCCTTTATGGTCAACCTGGCTGTTAATCCTGTAGATTGTACTCACACTGCTTTCAAAATTTATTCTGCAGTCAGGGAAGCAAGTTGCTCTCTACTCATTTGAAGGCTGAACTCACTGCCTCAAAGCACTAAGGATTTAAGAGCTAAAAAAATCTTTCAAAGCAACTCACTAACTACTGTGAGTACAGGAAACACTTTGGTTTCCATTCAGATAATCACACACTCGTTTCATGTCCTATTCCCACTTAGCTTCACCTGCCACTTCTCTCAAATTATGTGAAGCTGTTTGATTGGAATCAAGATTTGGGTAGAATTTAGGAAAGCTCAATAATAACAGTTTAATATTGCTAAGTTAATCTAAACTATTTACTTCTCCCTCCTTTTCCACTCACAGTCCTAAAGTATAGCAGCTATTAAGTGTTTTCCAAAGCCAACCACGCACGTTTCAAATTGGTCTCAATTTAGAAGTTTTATTTCTGTGTTAAATGATAGGGAACAGCATTAGCACAAGGGTCATTACGTGAGTCAGCAGCACGCAGCGGTGGCTGCCTTTTGCACAATCAGACTGAGAACAGCTTCCTGCTCTACTTCAGCCTTGGCAATCCTCCTCTCTCTCACGCTCCTGTTTAATCCTGCCCCTGACAGCAGAGCAATCCTGTGCCCCATGGAAGAGGCTGCTCCCTAACCAGCAGTATCATTAGGTATTTCCCAGCATTGGAGCATCCCTGGCAAGTTCAAACAGGAAAGCAGCCAGTGCTACTGCCCTTTAATTTTGATAAAATGTAAGTGTGGCACATACACCACAAACACAAAAAGATTAGGGTCTTCCTGCTGAAAACCAAAGGGTAAGGGATGCATAAAAGCATCCCTGTTTGCCTATGCTGGGCCACTCAATTCACAGGTGACGGTCATAGCATACCCAAACCTCCGGCCTGCTTCCTGGCAGGCAGCCCTCAGGAAGAACTGAAGACATTGCTCTCCAGACCACTTGGAAGGAAGTTCCCAAAGCCAACAGGTCAACCCAGGTACCATCAACGTCAGCAGCATGGTTCTCAGTAATCACATTCAACACACGGGTCTGCTGCAGAGACACACTAGAGACATCACGTCCTCCTTCAACACTGAGAAAACGCCTCTCAAACAAGGGGATGCATCCAACTTCAAGCACTATTTCACTTTCACCAGTAAGACCTTGCCTGATCCTCCTCTACTTCAATCTATTTTGTTGCATAAATCCGAGGTTCTGCTAGGCTTAGCAAGGTTCAACACAGCACAAAACACCAACTTGCTTACTGGGGTTATTAATCACACCATGTAGCACTGCTGTTAGGTTCATGTTGTGATGATTTCAATTGTTTTAACACCAATCTGTGGCACTGACCCCCCTTTGCAAGTTTCTGCTGATGTCCTGCCACTTAGCTCCCTCCCCTTCGGTATTTTCTAGCTGTTTCAAAGATCATGAGAAGCTTTTAAGACAACAACCGCTTGGTGTCTTGCAACTGCTACATTTCAAGCAACTTAGTTTGGGCTTTTGGCTTTATTACAAAATAACAAACATGACAATAAATCAAGGGAACAGAGAAAGAGCATAATATTGGAGGTTTGCCACCTGTGCACAGCATCTTACCAGCTTAACTGCAGCTACAGAAGTGAAAGTTGGGGATTTCAAAATCTTCCAGTAATGGAAGAGCACAGGCCTGGCAGAGCAATTAAGGATTCATACAGCTAATTCCAACCACTCATGCTAAGCTCCTGCTTATTTCAAGGGTACATGGTCTCAGTATTAAAATTGTCCCATTCCCATGCCTTCCACACTCTCCCTCCACCTCCCCAAAAAAAAAAAAAGGCTTAGATGGCTTTTAAAATCTTCCCAATTTTAAAAGTATCAGATGCAGATTTGGCTTTCTGTTTGTTTCTTTTTCAGGGGCAGCAAAACACATACCTGTTCAAAAATATCTGTGGATGAACAAAGGGCTGTAATTGCTGTAGAGACATCAAAAACCATACCAGGCACATAAATAAAATTCTATGCCTCACGATGGCCACAGTGTTTTCACTGTAACGATAACAGCGCTAATACTGGGGAACAGACAGTGACCATTTGCCATGAGAAATGATTAAACATGCCTGGGTAAAATACGAACTTACGTGACTTACGTGAATTATTTTCATTTCTTTCACTTGTTTGGTCATAGTTCATGAGACCTTGCAGTGCTCTTCTGGCCTCTGAAGATTGTTGTGTAATCATTACAGCACCACTAAATGGTCTTTGCCAAGTCTCACTAGGTAGGGTGAAAGCCACAGTCCCAGAAAAGCAGGGTAAAATGACATTTGGTGACTGACGCATCTCCTAGGTGTCCCTGGGACTAGCAGAGACCCAAATGGTATGCTGCAGCCAAGTCCAGGAACACATAGGTAGACAATTTTCTATTGGAAGGGTAAACAGAGAGACCAACACAAAATTGTTAAAGCAAAACTCTGGGTCTTGTTTTGCAAAAGTCTGAACATTACATGTCAAGATACCACTCCTTCAATTTCAGCTTCACAATGCCACAGCTTCATGCTTTCAGGTACCATTTCTCAGCTCTCCCATGCTATAGCCTCTCTGAAATTTTGTTCTGGCTAGATAAAGAAATCTGGAAAGGTGACTACTCTGATCCTGTGCCAAATGCAGGCTGGCACACAGCTGCAGAAGAAGGCAAGTCCAGAGAAACATGGAGCTTTTCAGTAGTATAAAGTATCACAAGTGGCACACTAGTATCTGAGAGACTGATCGTGTAACAATGGTTTCTTAGTGGAGGATGATCGCTATCCCTTCACAAAGGCAAAAAGATATACAAACACATGGATCCAAAATTTTGTTTTGTTTTGAATCCTTGAGTTTCATAACTGAAAGTCTACAAAGAAGAAACAATACTGAGACAGAGCAGTTGGTAAGAAACGGCAAAGTCAAGTTACACACACGGCTTTTAAGACAGGATGGGTGGAGAACCATCAGTGGCATGAAACTGAAAGTTACCCTGCTAGTCTGATACCAGCCCAAGCGTGCCATGCAGAAGAGGCATTAACGGCCAGGAAGCTTGATTATGAGATGTGGGACTCAGTCCAAAGCCTGGTGAAATACCGTCCTTCTCACAAATGGTGTGTTGCGGTAGGTAGTTCAAATGGAGGCGGGGGATTCGGCAGCTCATTAGAACCAGGAAAAGAATTACTCTGCAGCAAACCAAAGACACATTGACAAAGCGACACGTTTCCATAGGATGAGGTGGGCACAGTTTGTCCTCCCACCTCCCAAACTGTATCTGTTCTGCAAGCAAGCAGACTACCACCGCACCTCACGCACAGGCTCCGAGCTCACTGCCTCGCAGGGGATTCACACCTACAAATGTTGTTATTACTTTGTAGATCAGAAAGCTGAAGAGGAACAAACCCTACCCCCTATTCTCCAGTAGCATCAGGCATGACTGTGAATAACCAGCCTCTCAAAGCCTACTCCTAACTACTTCAAGTTGAAATAGCTCTTGCTGCCTTGCTATAAGTGAGAAATGGAGGCCAGAAGCAGACTCCTCAAGCAGTAGATTGCTCAGGCTCTAAGGACCTCTAGCAAGATCATAGAGAGCCTTTAAGAGCTGCCAACTGGCCCCAAAGTACCCTTTGTTTTCTTGGCAGGGAAGTCCATGGCTTACCAATAGGAGAGGTCAATGGCATCACTTCTGGATTTGTGCAAGGTGATGGGCTAAGCCATGTGGTGCCAAGGCAACCCCTTGCAATCAGTAGGGCCTCAACCACGCAACTAAATGCAGAGATAAGTGCACATTCCATCATCAAGATGTTCCCAGGAACACAAATACATTCAATACCTCAAAGTGCTCAGATGACAGAGCGATCAAGGTTGCAATATAGGGATCTAAGCTTATTTAGGAGGAAAAACAATTTCATTTGCTCCTTCAGATTAATAATTCCTGTGGCCAGGGCTCAGCTCTGATGAGGGCTAGAAAGGGAAGGCTGTTCCCAAGTTTCTCATTGCCCTCCCCCTCTTAGCTTCCACCCAGGATCTCAGCTTGTGTGTCAGAGCTTCCCAGATAGCTCATCACTCTATTAACTACAGTGTCTCCTGACCCCTGAAGCTGCCATCCTCAGTAGAAGCAATGAGCTGGCTGCTTCTTAAACCCCATCACCTTCTTAATGTCTCAAGAGACACTATTTGGAAATGAAGTCATGGGCTCACTGCAGCTGTTCAGAGGTCCAGCTGGTCAGGTACTAAGGGAATTGAAACAAAGCAGCTGAGTCCCCATCCCTGGAGGTATTTAAAAGACGTGTAGATGTGGTGCTTAGTGACATGGTTTAGTAGCGGACTTGGCAGTGCTGGGTTAACTGTTGGGCTTGATGATCTTAAAGGTCTTTTTCAACCTAAATTATTCTATTTCATTCTATAAAATACTCTGCTCTGAAAAGATGGCCATGCAGAGAAAAGCAATACACAACAGTGCTTCTAGTACAAGAAGCTGCGTTACCTCACCAGCATCTTGGACAGTTAAAAACCAGAAGGAATTACATTTCTGGACCAAATTTCCCTCTTCCATTTACATCTTTCTACAGTGTCTACCCCAGGTCAAGCCCAAACCTCAGTGTGATTTCCACTTCCTGTCTGCCATCAATCTGCCTTTGCTTTCACATGGAAGTCACGCATCAGCAGGATGACTAAGGAAGGACATTTCCACACCATACACTGTCAGTACAGATTACTTCACTCCTTTAAGCTCCTTGGGGATGTAATTTGCAGGAAGCCCAAATAAAACAGATGTCTTAACCCCTAGGCTTGCAGAGACAGATATTACTGCAGCCTGTCACCAACAGCAGTGAAGTTTAGCATATTCTTCCCAGACATTTAGGTTCAGTCCTGTAATCACTACAGACATACCCAGGTGAAGTTGAAGTTCTTACGGAAAAAGATAATCACTGCACAGCAGCTCCAAACAAACAACTTTTCTTGCTACATAACTTTGTTATAGTAAAGCTCCCCGGATTTTATCAGGACTAGGTTTTAGCTCCATGGCTTCCTCTGTGCCTCCAGAGAAGCATTCACATGTCCATGCTCTTTCATGGCCTTGCATTTTCCAAAAACATGCCAACTCTGGCTGCTTGCAAGGGGCTGACAGCCCAGTATCAGCACTTCATATCAGAACATCAGGATTGAGGTAAAGGAAAAGACAAAGAGAAGAGCATGAATGGGAATGAGGAGGATGTATGAGGAGAGGAGGAACAGAAATAAAGGAGGTTTCTGATGAAGTATGCTTTTCTGAAGTACTGGCAGGTTTTAATAAAACTTTTGATAGAAGCAGCTCCATTTTCACTGCCTAGTTCTGATGCGTTTCTCCAAGATTTCCAAGTCGACAGTAGCCACAACATACACAATGCTCAGAAACAAACTGGTTTGAGGGTCTGTCAGAGCAATCTCAACAGGGAAGAGATAAAAGAGGAGGGATGGAGTTAGCTGTCCTATGAATCAGATAGATGTTGGAGGCAGAACAAGTAGGGTGTGCAGTTGTGTTTTCAGTTCATACACTAAAAGAACACGCCACAGTGGCCAAACCAATCGTGGGGCTAAACAGCTTGCTAAGTCCTGTCTGACACTTGCAAGTTCATTCCTGGTCTAGAACCACAGGAAGCCACAAAGACACAGAGGCTGCAAGCCCTAACAAATATAAATTAGACTTGACATGAGTTCTCAGTCTCGTACCACCTCCCACTGAGGCGCGCAAATGAAGCTGACAAGAATAAAGTCAAATTCAGCCAAAGTCCCACAGAAATGCCAAAGAGTAATCTTCTCTCCTAGAAACACAGTTCAGTGTCTTCATGAGGAATACTGTGGGACTTCAACTTCTTGGGAAAATTTTTAAGTTAAGATGTGTTCTCATTCAGAATTTGTTTTTGTCCCACAAAAGTCAAAAATTATTATGGAAGTCAACTTCTCAGCTTTAATGCAAATAACCTTCTCTCCAAACACTTTCTAAATCTCACTTATTTCCTTCACAAATATCCATATTGGTGACCACTGCATGAGAACAGATGTTGCTGCATCCATTTCTGAAGGATGCTCATGTCCTGATGAAGGAGAAAGCTCTAAACTTTCAGAAAAAAGAATAAATCCTGTGGCAGTTGAAACTCATAACCACTAACAAACGGCCCCAAATGGCATTTTTCAAGGTTTCTAGCTGACTCAGCTGTCAAAACCTGACATCCTAATCAATATTTGTAAGAGCATTTACACATAGTGAGGCTTCTTCCAAATCAACAGTCCTGCTCTTGGTAATTAAATNAAAAAAAAAAAAAAAAAAAAAGAAATAGTATCATCTTATTTACAGAAAGATGCACTGGGTGAGTCAGATCTTTACGTGGAAATGCTGTTTCCAAAAACTTCATCCACTGGAAATTATTCTGGAAAAGGATGGGGTGGAGAGGGGATAAATAAAGAGGGATGAAGAAATGTTTATAAATTTGGGTTGAAACCAGAAATTAATTTAACAACTGAGAGATTCTACGGAAGAAATGGAAAAGGCAAAAGGAATTGTATTCAAAATTGCTATTTTTTTTTTTTTTTAACACGATTTGGAAAACAAATGCACCATAATGATCTACCTGAGGGTGTTTTCTTCTCCTTTTTTGGAGGAGATATCCTGAGTGGCCAAAAGTTTTATTTACACAGTTTGACACATACAAAACAAGATATTCTTGTATCTCTCCATTACACAAACCACCAACATAAACCAGGAAATGAGAGAGGGCTCCTGTTCCTCATGGCTGGAGTAGCAAAGCCAGCTCCAACTGTCAAGCAAGTTTGCTCTGTCTTAGACATGACATTGCCATTTGCTATACCCCACTCTGAAACAGATGTGAGGCATGGAGGGGCCTATTCAAGCCATATTTATTAAACGCTAGTCAAAGAATTTAAAATATCTTGGTTATCCTGAGCTGAAGATTAATCTGTGGGTGGCAGAGAATGGCTGTGCTGTTACCGGCTGCAATCCATAACAACAGCTGATGGACAGAGCCCTGGACAGCATCATCAGAAAGCCGTGAGCTCGACACACACCCTGTTGTGCCACAGCATGGCAGCCCCACACTTCTCTCCTGTACTACTAGCAAGGCATTAATTCCTGATGGAACAAGCAGCCCATCAAGTAATCATGACAAAATGCATTAATGACCTTGCCTTTTCTTGTGCCAAGGCATTCTTAATGCATATAACCACTGCAAGTGATCGACACAGCTATAAACACAAGCAAGAAAACCCCAGTCAAGCGAGCATCACTCTGTTATTCCAGAACTTTTGACAGCATCCCATTATGTCAGATTGCATTGGGTAAGGTCATATAATCCATCACAACCTGACTTAATGAGGCAATTAAAAACAAATGCATTTCATGGGCAAACTGCTTGCTATAGAGCCCTTCCCTGATTCTACTTGGCTTCACATTTTCTTAGGAGTGAAGAGTCCAAGACAAACTAAAAGGAGTAATGGAGTTATTTAACTTTCTTTCAAGTACATGAACCATAAAAGCGATAATCTCCTTCAAACAACAGGCAAATAGCTATGTACCTGAGGGAGGGTGATAGCAGAAAGGTTTCCTCAGGGCTGAACAGATGAAAAACACACAACAAACACTCCCCCACCCACCCCCTTTTATTTTTTTAGAGTACCATTAGAGCCAGGCTTTGCAGAAAGCTTGAAATAAAACAACAAAGTCCAATAACATCACTGCAGACTGCTACTGCAAACACACACAGCTCTCAGTCACCACATCAGGACTACCTCAACCTGAAGCTACAGCACATCTGGAAATGCAGGGCTTTGCCTTTTTTTTTTTCCCCAGTATGTATAGCGCAGGAGGCTCTGCTCAGTTGAAAGGTTTCTCCTGCACCTGTATAGGAGACAAAGCTCCAGGCTAGAAGTTTGGCTACAGAGAACTTCTTCCCATCACGTAACACTCATGAGAGTCAGTACATCAGCAAGCAATTTATTTTTCCTGTAAAGCCTGGATTATTAGTCAGTGCAAGAGATAAGGTATCAAGCTAGTTGGGTTGGTCATCCAGGATTCATTGTACTTTTTCTCTCCGTTTGTTTGGGTTTTTATAATATATATTAAAAGGAAAAGCATGTTAGATATGGCTCCTTTGCCTCACTTGTGTTTGGTACACTCAAGCGAAGCAGCGCTCACTGCCTGGGCCATTTGAAGAAGCACAAGCAGCAATGCAACTGCTCACCTTCTCCAAAACACCAGAAGTTATGTTTCAGGCAATTACCAGGGGAAGATTTAATTTATCATCAAGGAACATGCAGCCCCCAGGTTTATCTATCACTTCAGTGGGGCACACCAGTAGAGGAGCACCCGAGGGCACATGTACCTCTTGCAGCTTCATTGCCCATTTCTGCACTGCCATGTAATCACTGGTGAGAGCTCCCAGCTCTCTCAGTCTAATTTTCCTAGGTCATTTACTGATATCAAAGGTGACACTAATGCACTACTCTTGCTGGTGAAACTTGAGAGCAAAATTCAGAGAGATCCCTGGCTCCTTCCTCAGCCTGAGCAACTTGACAGCAGCAAACCTGGTACTTCCAGAGCTACACAGATACAGACTCCAGAGAGACTCCGATCCACACACAGCTTTCATAGGTATACAATATGGACACCACAAGTTCACACAGAGTCTGTATGTAGCCATAACTGACACTCTCCAAAACATGGATCTGACAATTCTGTGCTGATGCAGGCTAGGACTAAACTGGTTTGGTTTTTTAAAGCTGAGGCATCTCCTTACACTCACTATTAGTACTGAACATTTTTCTTTCTGATTCTGAGGCCTGCGTAAAACCAGGCCAGGTTCAACACAAGGGGTTGCTTTGGCCAAACATGACCAGGGAGGTATACGCTGCTTCAACACAAATAAAAGACACTTTTAGTGGGGGAAGTGGGGGATTTGTTCATCCCATGGTGAAGATAAGCACTTTGTAAGAATTCAAATAATGAAGTGGTGTTCACCAAGCACATGGAGACAGAAGAGATGAAATGAAAACCTCATTCTGACCAAGGCTGTCTGTCTCCTCACTATGAGCTACAAGGCACGAGTTGGGTGGCAGGTCAGTCTGTGCCTTGCAAAAGAGAGGAGGAGCTGCAGCTTTGCATAGAGCACTATATATTTATATGGATGTATTTGAATTAGGCCGGGCAGTTGCACGTGCCATGGACAGGGACCATTAGCAGAACAAACCATGGAAGAAATGTAATCCTGTTTCCTAGCAAAAGTAGTTACTGCATTTATTTTGCCCAAGAAAAAGAAAACTACAGAACTTCAAATAAGCAAGAATCCCTGAGTCCTCAAATATCTTCAGAGCTATTGAATTGGGTGACCTGAAAACCAGTGCTCACTCAATAGAGAAATGGGATTTTTATAAGTACGTGTATCAGCAAATGAATATTTAATGTTTTCTGCACATTTCAGCGTTCAGAGCTTGCAATATTTAAGCAATAAGACTTGTCAGAAATATAGTATCCATGAGAATTACATCTCTGGGGTATTTTGATGCACAAAGGGCAAACAAGTGCATGTATTATCTCGAGATTGTGATTATGTCATGATTATAACATCATATAGAAATAGATTACTGCCAATAAAAAAAAAATCCCTACCTGATGACTACTCCATAGGTTTCTAGGCTCAAAGCAATGGTATGTTCTTTCATTAACATAATAGTGACATCACTGTAATAGCAATATTGTCATCACAACTGACAATATTTCCATTAGAAGCTGCTTTCTGCAGTTAAATGTGCTATTTAACATACAAGAAATTCTCAGTCTAAACTATGCTTTCTCACGTTCACCGCTGAATTTAGAGCCAATTATACTCCTAGTCAGAAGTAAGACATTTCAAAAGTGTTCCTTTTAGTCCTTTCTGATATTTCTAAATAAAAATAAATGTCCCCTGTCAGCAAAATGCTAACACACTGGCTTGAAGAATTCAGCCACACTCAGGCGCTTTGATGAATCAGGACCTAAGACATTTTTTAGATACAGTAAGCCTAATTCTGCCCTCCTTTTATGCCAGTGTCAATCTAGACTAACCTCACTCCCTTCAATGCAGCTAAATCCAGACTGACATCAGCACAGTCAGACCCAGTCTCCCACTCTTTTCAAGGCTTTCTTGCTACAAAACCCAAATCAAATTTGTTGCTAGGGCAAACATCTCCCTTGAAACTCCTGGTGCGGCAAAGTTGTACCTGGCAGGTCCAAGGCCTGAACAGGGCTGCATGTAAGAAAAAACTGAAAGACATCACCCATGAACAGGTTTGCCAGTGCTGTGGACTGTTGGGAAGTATTTCACTTTCTAGGATTGCCACCAACCCGAGCCATGGGAGAGGCTTATTTTAGTGCAAGAGGAAAGCACCAATGCCTGTACCAACGTCAAAGTTTTGCCAAGCCTATTTTCACAGTAGATCTAGAACAAAAGGGTCTGAACATGGGGTGGCAATGTATCCTCCGCTTCTCCTTTTGTTAGCCCAATTCTTGGCAAGCACACAATCGGCTGTCCCATGCCAGAGGAGAGCAATACAATCAGCACTATTGCTATGGCATGAGCCATGGGGACAACTGTTTAAGAAGAGCAGAGCTGTGGTTTCCAGGAGTGTTTCTCCCTGCCCTTGTAAATAAATGACTTACTGACTGTCTGACCAACAAATTGGTACTTCCCATCCCTTTCAGGGTGATTTTCACCAACCCTCTGACAAGTCGTAAGTCACACCCTGAGCAGGGGAAGAGAGAGTTACAGGAGCTATGTAGAAAAAAAGCAAACAAACAAACCATCTACAGCTTTCTCTAGCAGCATAATAGATTGCAAGTAGCAGAAGAGAACAGCTAGAGTGTCACCCCTGAGATGGCTTGGAGACCACAGTATTGTTTTTCAAAAGCAAGAGATGGGGACAAGACGTCCTACAAGACAACACTGTAATCTCAATGAGTTTCTACCCAAATAAATAAAGATAATATAACGGACCAGGCAGAATCCAGGAAATTTTGCAGGTATACAAACCCACTTACTGCTTTCTCCCTCTCAGTTCTTCCCTGTTCCTTTAACTTTGATTCAGGATCAATTCCCAAAAGCATCTTGCACAGTGAAGAAGATTTTTAAAAATACCATGCCAAAACAATGAGCGAGAACCGCAGCAACACTTTTTCTGTGAGAAATAACCACAGAATAATAATCAATGTTATTGCAGAAAAATCTTCTCTCAAAACTCTTGTACAGGGAAGTCATAAGATGAAAACGGTTTCTCAAAAATAAACAAATAAGTAAAGCTTTCCTATTCCCTCCCCATTTGTAGTTTGCTTGGTACTAGAATGGAGCAAATAAGTGGAGAGCTAATCCCGCAAGACGCTGAGCAGCTCCTGCAATACACCAAGCATTACACGTTAAAATCTTGCATCTTTAATTAATGATTAATTAGGATAGGAAATTGTTCTGCCCTCTCCCATGAAGTGAAAAGAGTCCAGCTGAGAATCACAGAACCACAGAATTATTGAGGCTGGAACAGACCTCTGAGATTATCAAGCCCAGCCTATGACCTAACACCACAACATCAACTAGACCATATCACTAAGTGCCACATCCAATATTTCCTTAAACACCTCCAGGGATGGAGACTCCACCACTTCCCTGGGCAGCCCATTCCAGTGTTTAATCACTGGAAACAACTGATACGCCCAACTTGCTAGAAAAACATGCCTTGCATGGAGAGGGCTCAGATCAAAATTTAGCAAAGCACCACTGTGCCAAGACATGGAGAGCCTGATCTGCTGGCAGACAGGCTGGCCCCAAGCAGCTCCGGGGCTGCCAACTACTGCTCCTCTGTGTTCAGAAAACCATGTGCAAATACTGTCACTGCCCGTACTCTGTCCCTGACCACTCCAGACAGATTGCTCATAAAAATCACATACGAAAACAGAACTGAGTGCAAGAATATTAAAACTATAAACTGCATGATGAAAATCCTATGAAGTGCTCATTTAAGAGATTTTTTATTACCTTAATTCAGCCTATAAGCACATAAATACGAAGGTACACTTTTTTAATTATAGGATATGTACTATTTTTAACTAAGAGTCTCTTCTTTCTCTTCAGTGGTTTAATGGTGATAACCAAACAGGCAGCTCTTCCACATGCTGATGAAACCACAGCGCCAGAGGCCTCTCGGCACCTAATTCATGCCACCTGAATCAAAGACTGCTCTAATTCCAGGGTCTCATGATCCCCATAGCCATGCCTTCTCCATAGTATTAATCACTGCATCATCCAAATGCTTCACAACTGTTAAGAAACCGAACTTTGTGATTCTCCTCAGATGCAAGGCGGGAAAGATTCTGCTCTCCAACAGGGTCCTGCTGCACACAGCCACAAATGGCCAGAGGAGATGGTTCTTTGTCAAAATCTCATTTCAACATTCAAGAAAAGAAATAAAAGAAATTTTAATTTTGCATCTTTTATGGCCAGCAGTATAAAAGTCAGCAAAAAGCTGCCGCATGGGAATTGAAGCAGGTCTGGAGAACCTGTGCTAGAGCAACACGGAGACCATACAGTCTAAGAAATCTTGACTCTGGCATGCAACTAAACAAGATTTTTCCTCTGATGAAATGTAGGCCAACACATTCCCCTTGCTCTCTTCCCCAGGAGGCACAAAACATTAATTCAGTCATTTCATTAACTCAGACTTTACACATCAAAGTGAACTGCTCAGGGTTTGGTTTTGGATGGGACTGAAGATACTCCAAACACCAGCGCCTAGTGGGAGAGGACATCTGAGCCCCAGTGCGAGTCTGAACACGTACATGGGAAGGACAGCTTGAAGAGGGCAAAAGCTGTGGCTGCTCAGGTGCAGGTGAGCACCCTGGGGAGGAGGGGGGTGGATAGTGGACATAGACTTATTGTAGTGTTTCCACAGAGGTGGGAAACTAGACAGCGTGGTGGACATCTGCAGGACCTGAGAGATACTCTTTCACTGTATGAGTGAGAGAATGAAATGAACTTCTATTTGCTCTCTTTTTGAAGGGCAGTTGCCTGACTAGTTTCGGGACAGTGAATTGAACCTGGATTTCACGCACATAATGCACCGGTCCTTTGACAAGTTTTTGAGCATTTCAGACTCCCACCATCCCACTTTGTCCAGTAATTTCACCTAGGATCACACTCCCAAGCATCTCTACTCCTAGGTTTTATCACATCACCACCATGCATTCTACAATTCACTCTCATGGAATACGACAAATAATAAAAATACAGCCATAGAGATATGGTGCAAAAATCCACTGGGAAGAAGAGCTGAGTGTCAGAAAGTAGAAAGTAAACCTCAAAATCCCCAAGTGATGCTATAGAATAAAGCTGACCATGAAACTGAGAATAAAAATAAGCTGCAAAATCTATGTTGAAATGATCCTGTCCTTCCAAGTTCCCTCATCCAATTTCCCAGCTTCTCGCAGGCAACAACAAGCCCCAGACTAGAGAGTTGAACTGAGAGTTGAAACAGAGAGCACTTCACACAGAAAGAAAGGAATTTTCAGAAATCACAGGGAGGAAAAAAAAAAAAAAAAAAAAGCAGGTTTGGAAGAAGTAATTAAGCATTTTCCATCAAACTTGACATTTGGCATCAGCTCAGGTGTCTGCTGAGACTCACTTTGTTTCCTCTTATTGCATATGACATCATGTGATTTAGTCTTTAGCTAAAAAACTCACAAGAGCCCACATTTGGGGAGGCAGGCAGGCAGTATTGGGGGTGGTAGGGAGGAGATGGACAGCATCTTATTTACTTTGCTTTAAAAAAAACCAAACAAATGATGCAGGGTATCTGATTGTGCAGCACCACGTGCCATGCAGACATACCAGAGAAGCAGTAGCCACATCTGAACTGCTGGCTAAACAACATGACTACAAGTGAGTGCAGCACTGACAAGATTCAAGGCTCAAAAAGCCTGGTTGTTACTGAGCATGTTTATGCTTCTGAGATGTTTGAAATAAAAGAATTGGTCCCACAGCTGATTATATGCATCTACACTTAAGTGCACAGTCCCTTTTGCTGTGGAAAGCCCAACCTTTTCCAGCTTCTAGCACTGAGCCTTGCAAACCAAAAGGAAACAAATTAAGGACCCTTCCAGACCTGTGGTGGACAGGAAGCAAGCTGCTTACTTCCAAGTCACCTAGGAAAGCATGAATGTTGTTGCTCCCTGTAAGTAACGACTCTGCCCGTGTCTTCAGTCTGTCAGGTGGACCTGATGCTACCACATGAGCAGCAGACACTGCCTGTTTGCTGGAGTGGTCCCAAATCTCCCCAGCTACAGCCCAGCAGGTACTTCTTGCAGAAGTCACGGCTTCCCTCAGGAAGATGAATGGGTGGTTTGAGGTGAAAAAGCAATGATACAGTCACATTATGACCTCATGAGGTACTCAGATGAAGAATAACTACCAGTCAAGAAGATTGCAATTAAGGGTCTTGGCTTGAGGAATAGAGGTGACTCCCTTGGAAGTCACCTTCCTCAGCAATTCACAGGAGATATTTCCAGAGCAAAGCCTGGTGCTGCAGGCTTACAGAGCCAAGATGTAAGTTGCATGCCAATCCCTGAACTCCTGATTTGTGTGATGGAGATGCAAGGCCATGCAGCCTTTTACGGCTTCTGCCTGCATACTACCTGTGCCACCAGCTTTGTGGGCAGCTACTCCTCACCAGCCACATGCTTGCAGCAGGGAGGTAACGACGCATCCCACATCCTCCTTTCTAGCCTGTCGAAGCACGGGGTGCACATCCCCCAATGCATATTTATGACTCCAGTTTTTCCACAAACACCAAGGCTTTGGAAATGACACCAAAGCATTTTTTTTCTGTGGTCCATGACTATATAGAAGGGGCCAGCCACAGACCCAAGGTAGATCTAAGGCACAAGTGTCCAAAACAAAGATGCATCTCACAGTAACAGTATTCACCAGTGACTAAGATGTAAAGGAGAAAGGAATAACCTGGATAAAAATGAGTAGTGCAGGATTTGCTCTGAGGTGCTTGCTGCAGGCTAACTGACGTCTGCCTCGAGCCCTCCTGAAAGTTTCTTTCATCTGGGTTTCTGTTAAATGCATGATTCTATTTACATACATCCAACTAATTCAATCAAATCTGAACTCTAAATTGGTCCTCAAGGGAATTATCAAAAACACTTTTTATCTTCATGCAGAAACGAACATTAGAAGGAAACTGGGTTGAAGAGCTGTCTCCCAGCAGCTCAGAAACACTATAGAAACTGCATGCAGCAAAACCCACCTTGGCTTCAGGCAGGGACAAAGCTCAGCACACAAATCACTAAGCACCAGTGAGGGAAGGACAAGGGCTGTGACTTCATGCAGATCCACTGAGTTGACAAGCAGTAATGGCCATCTTCATGAATAACAAGCTCCTTCTCCAGAGGGGCCCTGGCTTTCAAGACAACTTTCTGTCTCTCGCCTGGCAGAGAGCTTCAAAACAAAGGATTTGAAAGGCCACAGAAGAACTGAAAAAGCAGATCAACCAGTGAGTTAAACCCACCTCTTTCCTTCATTATGTTTTGCTCTTCCAAAATAGTGCTAAGCTTCCCCTGCTTTTCTCAAAGCCAAAAGTGCAGAGGGTGGTATTTTCCCTTCATCCACAGCATGCTAAATTACACAAGAACCACCCTCCCTTGACTGCTCTTTTTAATTCCTTTTAATACTGAACTAAACTTCAGCATGCAACAACTCTACTGGGCTGGCAACATGGAAAGATAAACTGTAAACTACAGCATGTGTGGCTGAGGCAGCAGCAAGACAATCCCTTGGTACCTCACCTGCCATAGCCAACACTGGTCTCCAGCACCAAAACCTCACTCTCGTAGCCATTTGCCTCTCCTATCAGCATGTCCAGTTATCACATATGGATTTGTCCAAAAAACAGAGACCACCATGTCATATCGCACAAACCACCCCACAGCCGCATTACGGTGAGGACCTTTTTCTGCAAATAAGCTAGTGACCTAGACTGAACAGGTATCAATTCAGCAACAAATCCCTTGAAACAGTGATTATGATACTAAATTCTATTCATGTGTTAGAACATTGACAATTTATGATGCAGATTTCCCATCCTTACATAGATATATCCTCAGCATTTTAGTTTGCCTTCACAAAGGAAAAGCTCTGGGTCAAAGGATAATTTTCAGAGCAATTTTGTATAGCAACAGCAGCATTTCCCATGTAAAGAATACAGTGGTATTAATGCTGGAAAGATCTCAGTTAAAAAGAGGCTGCTATGCTAAGCAGTGCTGTATTTGGGCCAGCTGGAAAACATGAGAGAAAGAAAACTTCATAATAGAAAGGAAAGACAATACTGGATGAACAGAATTCACATGGGGAAAAATACATTTGCTTTTTTTCAGACAGGCTTAGTACAGGTTTTTCTCTCTAAGATGCTGAAGAAAACTGCCATTGACTGACACAAATTCTCCCTTTTTCCCAGTTCCTCCTAAGAACAGCCACCAACTAAGAAGGAATTGACATCCAAACAATGGCTTTATGCTAACCTTAATCCTCTACTAAGTAATTCAGCAAGTCTCCAACACTTTGAGATAACTCAAGTGTATCATTGCCTCCCACTGCAATGAGTGAGAGGGAAACACAGTTGTGACCACTGACAGGAGGCAAGCTGAAATAGAGAGGATCATTGCTGTTCAGTCGCAGAAATAAAAAAATAAGCATTTATTTAATAAAAAAAAATAAAATAAAAAATAAGAAATTCTAAACTCAGTCACCACGTAGAAAAAAAATAAACCCTCTCATTCTTCACAGTAGCCAACAAAAGTGATGTAGCATCAGCCACACTGACCCAGACTAAGGCTCCATGTAGCCTGACAGGCTGTCTTCAGCAGTAGGCGTAACAGGACACTCAGTGAAGGCTGAAAATAGGGCAGGTATGTGTGACACTCCCAAATAGTCTCCCAAGCTTCAAATACCTTCTTGTCTAGGAGGCTCTGAGCCTGTTCTTGATCAACACTTCTCCTAGGTGTATGGAGAGGAGGTCTGTGAAGATCTATACAAAACTGCATTATAACATTCTTTGGAAAGGAATTCAAGAAGATTACTGTGAGCCACCTCTTATCTTTTTGTAGAATTTGGCCCATTACCATCGTAAAGCATGTATAGGTTGAGGTGGGATATTCTGAAATGGCCTTGAGCAAGAGTGGTTATGAAACAGTAGTCAGAGTTAAGTAAAATTTGCAATTCTGAAATTCTAAAGGAAAAGATGACTGCATTTAATGAAGTACAACTGTTTTATCATTACCATTAAATTGTTATTACATCTCTTTGAAAGTTAGACTGACACAAAGCAGCTTACTGCTGTGGAAAACGGTATTGTATGATGAAATTTTGGGACTGAAACCTTCCAGTGCACAATTTCTGGTCAATAGCTAAATGGAAGTACATTGAACTCCTTTATCACTAAGAATAAGTGCAATAAAGACAACAAATTGCAACAGATCTTGTCAGTTAGATCCAAACAGAATACAACAAACCAAACCCAGTAAGTCTGCAGTGGCAGCTGCTATGGGGAGCTAAATATGTAATAGTAGAGGGGTAAATGGCTTTGAGCCACAGATCACGCTAAGAACTTCCACTCACTTTAATAGGCATAGAAATTAATTTTTCTTAAAAAAAAAAGCTTATCCTCAAAAATTCCTTACATCATCTCCACCCTAATGCTAACCACATATTTGCTACCAGGTACTCCAGATAAAGCAACCACACTCTGCTTACTCCTGTTCACAGGTACCTAGATGATCTTAGTACACTGTGTCAACAAACATTCAACCCAAGTTTTAACGTTAGCTTTCCCTGTGTTACCTTAAGATTCAACGGGGTTCGTTGGCAAACAGGATGCATTTGGTCTATAACAAAACAAAAATACCTGTTCCTGGGCCTACCAAGGTTTATAATTATATAAGCTAACTAGTTAAAAGAAGCATCTGTCCATCACTTGTTCCCCTTTTGTGTTCACACTTTCTTCAGCTTCACTTCTTCTGTGTTCGTTATGTGTCAATCATCTCATGCTTTCACCAGTCACAAAGGGAGAAGGACTAAGAAAAATTGACAGAAGGTTCAAAACAGCATAATTATGCATTTGCTGACATGCCTTAAATCACTCTCTAAAGGACCACGCTTCCCTCCATTAAATTGAGAGCAACTCCAGAGTGACAAGGCACTCAAGTGGCTTAAATGAACAACAGACACTGGGTATTGTGAACACTGCCTAGGAGACCCTCCAACAGGTAGGCAATTATGGCTCTATTTATCAGGAATAGTTCGGTTTTGCTTTGATTTGTTTGATTGCTATTCTCATAGAGACTTGGAACAATTAGTCTTTTCTCAACAAGTCTTTGTCCATCATCAATCATTATTCTTTTTAACAATGCAAGAGCTAGACAGGTACCTTCTGGAGGAAGGATCAAACTCAGATTAAGATGCCCACATTACCAGTTGAGGAACAGGACACCTAAAAGTCCTCTGTTAGCTTCTGCAACAGATGTGTCATCAAGTCTACCTCATTTCTGCAGCTACCGATCTGTTTAGGACTCTGATTAGGACTAGACCCAACCAGATTGTGCAACCAATAAATAATATAAGCACCTTGCATCATTCCAGAAACCTTGGTTTTAACCAATATAAACTGTGATTATGGGGGTCTGCCTGACATTGCTACTTGTGTCTGATACCATCTGTTAAATATATCCATTGACAATGTTAAATCGGCTGGGAGACTGCGCAGAGCACTTACCACGGTGATTTTGGAATGTAGCAGAGCAGAACCGAGTCTTGTAGCTGGCCTGAAGGAAATTGATGAATAATGTAGCTGACATCTCTCCATGCTCAGCCACTTCCTTCTACCCTCCCCTTCTTGGTGGCCTTTTCTTCTACCTGTAGGGCTTCTTGCTACATGTGCTCAACCCACCAGCATGCTGCCCCATCACTTTCCAGTCACTTTGAATCAGGAAAGGCTCACAGGTTGAACTTTAAAAAGGGAAATATGCATTGCTAATGAGACACCTTCCCAAAGAAGCTTTCTCCAGGGAACAACGCACATCCTGCCATGAGTGGGAAGTTTCAAGCAGAAAAATCTACCTCTTATTTGGCCTTTCAACTTCGTACCTCTATCCCTGCAACCCTGTAGGAATTTAATACTAAGTCTCAAGAGTTTCCTAATCATCTTGCTTGCAGAGTAAAGGATATTCCTGGCACATTAAGATAAGGCTAGACACCTCAGTTCACCTCTATAATGGAGATTATTCTTGGATTTCTAATGAGTCGTTCGTAAGATACAATGCTCCCTTGGACAACCACCAGTCTGTTCCAGGCAGTAATTCCTATGGAGCTGTCTTAGCATTCAGACAGCTGTCATTGCACCTAGGACAAAGGAAAAAGCATCTAATCATTATATATTTATACTACATTTCTAAAGAGATAAAGGAATTTATTTTGCTCTCTTTCTAAAAATCAGAACTAGACAGAACAATTTCTCAGAAATAAGCCAGGTGATTTGCCAACCTCAGAACCACCGTGTGCTGGACTTGGTGGTATTTCAGTGCCCAGAGCTCCTAAGGTAATTAATTCTTGCTTTTAATAATGAGCATCTTCCAAACAATTAATGACAAAACAAACCAAACTCACTCTAAAACTCAGTTTCTCATCTTAAACAACACACTGACCAGCACTGTGTGGAAGTTTTAAACTGATTCTATTCTAAAACTAAGTCATTCCCCTTCCACTGTCAAACACACATCTTATGAAAGATATAAAGCCCATGTGAAGGTCTAAAGGAGATAGCAATCATATTCTCTTACTCAAACCAATTTCTATCTGAACACAGCTCAGAGAACACAGCACCAGTCTCAATCTAACATGGCAGGCAGTGGGAAAGAAGATTGCTTCTGCTGTGGATTCAGATGAGTTTGTTACTGTAGAGCTGTATGCAAATACAGGGTAATTTGCAATGATTTTTATTTCTCTTTAGTTTTAGGAGGCACAACAATAAAAAATTAAAGCCATTATATTTAAATGGTCAATTAGCCCAACTTAGGAAAAAAAGAAATTTATCAAATTGATACATTATTTTGGACAATTTCCTTCCATGGTTGCTGTTTGCCACTGCACAAAGTGCTGCTTTTGAGTCTCTCTGCTCTCCCACCCCCTCCTTTCTGGCAGAAGTTACTAACCCCATACTCAGCACACAGAGCACAAAGTTGAGGCTCTGCAGCTGGATGGGCCCAACACCATTTCACACGCTGGGAAACCTTTTCTCTTTGAGGACATCTGCATTTCACCTTAAAACTATGTTCCCCAATTGAATTCCTGGGGAAGGTGACCAGGAAAGCAGCAACTCACACACCTGATCCATTGCACTTCTCCATCCATCACTCTCTTGTGCTAAAACACAACGCCCCCCTCCCCAGCGCTCTGCTTCCTGGGAACAGACCCCCTCTGTAGTTAGCTGCCCATCCTTCAGATCCCAGTTCCTTAAAGTTTCAAATTCAAACACTACTCTGGTCACAGGCAGATGACCTTCTGTTACTGGAGGTGTTACATATCACACCTAGAACTCTTCGAGCAACCCTTTCCCATCGCTTCAGTCTCGTTGCAGCTGTTATTTAGAAAGTTATATTCCTTCTCTCTAAGATACTCTACTACTATTATATCAATATTGAGACCCTCTGACTTCTATATTATACTTATTTTGTGGCTATTATTTGTATGTTTACGCTCTCCTGTGGGTATAGTTACCTGATACTATTATCTGTTTAGTTAGTTATACTTTCCTAAGGGCATACTTACTTCGCTGCTGTATTTAATTTGTCTTCCACGGCTATAGTGATATTGTCAGATTCATATGAATAGCGTGGTTATGCCATACAGTCAGCAGGCAATGTTTGCAATACTGCAATTCTTTATACAGTACCAGGATCCCACTGGTATAAATACCTCACTCAGAGGCCGAGTTACATGGCTGAGCATATAAATAATCAGTGGGAAGGTGGCTTTCCATCACACAGCTCCTACAGCAGAGTCATGCGCAGTGAAGTGACAGCAGAAAACTGGACCATGTGCATGCACCTCCACAAGAAATATCTTGGCTTTAGAGTTCCAAGTTTCCCAAAATTTACTTTTCCAGACACAAATTTTTTCACTTTGTTTTGATATCACAATTTTTCTGTACTGCTGTACCTTCCAAAAGGACTTGTACTATCTCCATCACTGCAGTATCTCAATGTCAAGTCTCATAAGACAAAATCCACTAAAATGCAGGCCTAACTAGCGGCAACAAGGTATGGTGTGATGACCAGCCAACATCACCCCACAGGGAACAGAAAATCAATTATTTTCTCCTGAAGAATGAGGAGTTTCACTGCTACTGTATTAGTAATTCAGCAACAGAAATTAATGTTGATGTAGCAGGTTAATACACAGCAGATGAGATCAAAGGTTGACCTAGCTCACCATCTCTTCCTATACAGCAACCACGCACCACAGAATGAGAAAGAAGAGGAAAACAGGACAAACCGATATGGAAACTAGTCCTCTCCATCTCTGCCTCCAATCCCCATCACTCCTCCCAGCATACATTCTTATATCCACCTCAATTAACATCTGCTCTGCAAGGCTATAAGAGGGAGCTGTACATGCATAGACATCTGGGACAGAAGGACAGCGTTGGACTCCAGCAGAAACTGCTATCTCATCATTTTCTGCAGGCACCAAGCTCTTTTTGACTTCCATAGGGAAGATTATATTGAGCAACACCTGCCGCTCTGTCAGAAGTATTTTCCTCTAATACATATCACTGTCCTTTCTGACAACGTTCAGATCCATGTGTGTCCCAAGAATTGGCAAAAGGGATTACTGTAGGAAGCAAAGCCAGTATCTCTGCAGAGATTTGATAGTTTGACAGGGAATCTCCTCAAGGGAACATCCCAGTGAAAAAAATACAGGAGTTCAATGCGATGGCTCTCAGAGGGAGACTTCAATGTTCCACTTCAAAATTACATGTGAAATAGTTTGGAGGTGGCATCCTTGGAGCAGAAGTGGCAAGTGACCCTCTCCCAGCCTACCCTCTCCCACCAGGATGCACCTCCGCCCTGGTGATGACACCAGGGGGGTACTTGGCACCAGAGAGGAGTTTTGCAACTCTCTCACGCAAGAGTGAAACGAGTCCTTCTTCAAATACCGGAAAAAAAACAACAAACAGCAACAGCACTTATGTGAGAGTGTAAAATTCGAGTACTAGTCAAACACCTAATACTTTTTTTCTTCTAGTCCTAGTGCAACTTTCCATTGAAATATCCCCAGGGAGAATTTCTGCTTTGTGACACCTTCTACCTACATGAGATATTCTATCGGGGATCTCAACTCAAAGCAACAAATCCTTACAATATTAAATAAAATTGTGAAATGAAATCTTTATAAAATAGAGGATCTCAAACTGTTGTCAAATTATAAAGTAGTCATAAATTATTATATACTTAATATTTGAAGTGAGACATCAGAGTAAGTGATTAGTCCAGGCTCATCAGGTTTAATTCACAACTCAGATAAAATGAAATACTGGAGCTAGAGCTTAAGTACTACACATGGGGTTTCACTGTGTTACTGGCAGAAAAGATAAGTCTAACTCTTGAGCAACAGTTGAAATACTCCTTTTCACCTGTCACACTGTACCCCCAAAATCTGACAAAGGGATCAAAAAATAGAAGCAAAATGTTTTCATGTGAAGAAGTCACTGCCCCCTCTTCAGAGCTAATTTATACCTTTCAGTCCGTGCTGAAGTCCTGGAAGCCTTACAAGAAAATATCTTTCACACCATTGTGCCAAGTCCTCAACTGCTTCAATTCATAACAGCTAAGGTCAGGAGGCATCACTTGATAACTGGTGACGACTCTCTTCTAACACAGACCATTACTTTTTGCCCAGTTATTTTCATAGGGAGCTCAGTAGCACATAATTTCCTGAAAAAATATTTTTCTGAAAAGCATTCAATCATGATCTGAAGGTACTGAGAGACAACTCCACTCTACTTTTTACCTCCTTACTCTCAATGATTATTTAAAATTACTTTTTAGAACATTCATCATCCTTCTGTTACAGATTTATCTGGCTCCATCTTTCAGCTATTAGTTCCTGTTATGCATTTATCTGCTAGATTCAAGAGCTTTTTAATATCCAGTATTTTCCTATAGTAGGAGTACTTATTTATATCCCATAACTAAGCCACTGCAAAATCATTTTGATAAGCAAACGAAAAGAATTCAGAAAAATACTTGAAGGTGTTCCCAAGCATCTAAATGCTTTTCTGCCTTTGGTAAAACAAAGTTTGAAGCTCAGTTATCACTGGAGGGCGGGGAGAGACTTTTCTTGTACATCTGCTGCAGGCTAAGCTACTGGCTAATATACATCAGACAATCTCTTTCAATCTGTCCCCCTCTCTTACATGTTCATGACAAATGGCCAGATGAGAGATTTATCTCTATACGAAAGAAGAGTTAGATAGTCCTATATCCTTTATACAGAGTGACCTTCTCTTCTTCCACAGAAGCATACATGACATTCTCTTGTCCTATCAAGGTGACCCATTACACTAATAATCTTGGATGCAAACTGAATGTTCACCGAATCTGTTAGATCGCATCCATCTCACAAATCAGTTAAAAACAATTACACCCAGCCAAAATACAAGTCATGCATCCTTCCCATTTATACACACCAAAACCCTAACAGCCTGCCAGGCCTTTAAAAAAAAAAAAGGAAAGAAAAAATAGCTGCAGCCTCCTCAGTTGACCAGTTAAATATGCTTATCTGCCAACTGAGAATTTAACTTTTCTGGCCACACAGCAAGGTCTGCTCCGTAAGCCCAGCAGAGAGCAATGCGGGATCGGCAAGTCTCTCCCTGGAGCCCCAGGGCTGCTACTTGCAGTGTCAATCACCGTGGTGTCCACATGCTGCTAAAACCACTTGTGCTGGGCACAGTTCTGCTAAGTGGCTGATTTTGCACAAATTGCATTTGGCCAAGATGCTAAATGTCATCGAGTGAGACACTGGGACAGCAGATTTAACAAAACTGGCAGGTGGTTGGGGGCTGTAAGATCTCTTCCCATCTGACGGGAAAGCAGTAGGATTCGAGGAGAGTTGAATGCAGTATGAAGATGGTAATGCAACAGGATTCTGATTATAGTAACTTGCTGTAAATATTACACATGTTGCATTAGAAAAAAGGGTCATTTTTTCCCTCTGTAATTATTCCGAGCACTTCTGCTGATACCCAAAGCCTGGGCTGGCTAGGTGTGCAGCTCAAACATGGGCTGGCCTGCATTGGTTTCTTCAGGTTTCTATACATCTTCTGTCAGTTTCAGCTGTGTCATCTTCCCATTTCAACACCAGTTTTCTTATTCTCATCCTCCGATCTTCAATATTTCCCGTTCAATTCAGCTCAATTTAAGTCACACCATGAAGCTGACACTGGAAAAAAAAAAAACAAACCAAAACCACAGACTAAAATCCTATCCTAACTTACAGCAATTATTACAGCAATTTTGTTCTATCATCCACAACACATCAGCTATTTTTCTGCTCCTATGCAATCTGCCTCCTACTCTGATGCTGAGGGGAAATAATTAACACTGATTCTTTTTCTCTCTTGTAAATACTAGCAATGGGATAAAAGTGGTCATTTGGTTCAGAGTGTCTTTGGAGCATCAGGGAGATTTCACTTACGAACTTCCAGGTCCAAACTCTATCATATAGTTTAGGTTCCTGGTCACTTCAGATTTCAACAGGATTAAAATGATACAAGAATTATTATTTCCATTGATGATTAACCTAAGAAGTTCACAAAAACCATGAAAGCATAGCTCTGACCTCCCCAGTTAGGAGATACACACACATACTATGCGTGTGTAGATATATAGTATAATATTTGTAGCACAATCCACAAGGGTACATTCTTTGTATGGTCATTGTCACTTCAGCTAACTCTTCCTAGGTATTTATCTGCAGTAAATGAGCTTTTCTTTCACCACATCCAAAATCTAGAAAAGACCACCAGCTCTGAACATCTGTAAAGAGATTTCTCATAGAAATGAGAAAAAAGAAGAAAACCAACAACACAGGGGACATTTTATGCTTCTATGTCTTTAGAAATTACCCAATGGGCTGATGCACAGCATGGTTCAACACTTCAGGCAGTAGAGTTAATGATCAGGAATGAGATTTATTTTCTATATACCATCTTTCATAACAGAGAAAGGAATGTTCTATAGATTAAGAATAGGAGCGTCATAAAAGCTTCTTAAATCTAAGATGAATGAATGCAGAGCTCATATGAAACAGAACTCCCCTTATGAAGGTCCAAAGGCACAAACATGAGACCAATGCCACCATGGGCCATGCTCTGCAGCAAAGGTCATTTTGTGGATGGAACAGAAGTCCTGGACAAACCCCAGAGCAGAAAGATCTCCCAGAGGTGTTGAAGAAATCCTCACTTAAATCCCAGCAGTTCAGTTGCATGCTAAATGTTCAGTTCAAGCACACCAAGGCTGCTGGTCTGCTCTTAGCACAGCCCTTGCCACCTCTGGTAGTACATGACAGTGCGAGAAACATGATGTCACATCGATAAAGGCAGCTGACAAATGACCTAATATCAGGCAACTGAAAATAAACAAGCAGAGAGAAAACTATCAATACAGCCTCTGTATTTAGGTTCTCTATTGAAACCTTGTGACTGAATCTAGTTATCTAGGAAAAAAAATAAATTAAAATTTTATGAAGCCACTGAGAAGGGGTCTTTTTTTTTATTTTCGTTCAAGGCCAAGGAAAACAGTTCCTGACTGCAGAACTTGAACACTCTTACATAAGAAATGCAGAGGTGGCATACAAGGCTGATATCTGTGCTCCAGTGATGCCCAAAAGGATTCTGACATTCACTAAGATGGAACAACAGTTGTCCCAGAAGTAAGAGTTATTACAAGAAACTTATCAATATTCAGACAGTGCAGGCCAGCTCCGAGTGAATTCACAGGTTACTTCCCAGCTTGGCTTTGTTTCTCTCTCTGTTGCTGACTGGACATGCTTTTCCCATGAGAGTTTATATTTGCAAGCCTCAGCATTCACTTTTGGAAAAAAATCCCTTCAAGCCTCTTAAAATTCATTCCTGTTGGATGAAATGTACCACTCAGAAGACTGTCAGCACTTAACCTGTCAAATTAAAAATCTGAGGGTATTCCCAGAGCAGCCAAGCCTTACGATTTTACTGAGAGTCTCGTAACATTTGGTGTTTCTTTTAAATCTGCACTTCCTGAAGGCAAATAATTATGTGAGAACCTCAGTTTTCATTTTAGAAAATGCCATACTTTTAAACTTCACAACTGCCAATGAAAAAAGCTCTGAAAACATAAACTGACTGTGGCTTAAAGGCTAATTCACATCAAGGACTCTAAATGTATTATTTATAAGGAAAAATAATAAGTCAACATCTAACTCACATTCTCAGGCATTAGGGACAGTAAATCTGGCTGAAGAGAATTAATTCAGGAGAATATTTCAGTAGCAGAAAATGAAAGGTGGAAGAGTCAAAGACAACTCAATTTTGCATGTGAGTGAACAGCCTCAAAAAGCGTGATTCAAGTATTTCCCCAGCTCTAACAGTAACAATACACACAGAAAAATACTAGGGAGACACAAGGCAGCGCAGAACATCAGTGAGGCCAGAGGAAAGACATTGAGACACACCATGTACATCTTACTCTAAATTCAGGTCTATGCAATCCATAAGGATTGTTGTTCCAGGCAAAGATGCACATGCAAAGATGTTTCCATCAACACTGCAGCTACCACAGCCAGAAAAGGCTGCTGGGGGGTTTCAGCAACTACGTGTCCAGAATGTTGACAGAAGCTAATTCATTATTTATTACTTTGTTCTTGCAAGCAAGGGACTAATTAGCACCGACTGAAGATGAGGTGCTTTCTCACTTTAGAGCACACCACTTCATTACTGCCTCTCAAACAGCTCCACTGTTCCACTTCTTGGTCGGCGCTGCTGTTGCACACACCACCCCCTTCTTGCACAGATCATCCTGCTTGCAGGTCTCACAGCACAGAGCGCCTCCAAGAGCCACCACTGACTTTGGATGTTGCTGTTTTCTGGATGTCCAATTCAATGAGCCAAAGACATGATTCCTGCAACACAGCACTTTTTAAGAAGCAGCTGCCAAGCTAAATGCCCAAAACTCCTTATCCCTTCTATAATTAATGGTGAGGTCCTGAAGTACTTACAGCCAGAGGACAAAATGTGTCAAAAACTCTAAAATAACTTTGGTGCCTGCAGCCCTTTGCCACTCTGTGCCACCTAGATTCATAAATCACTTCTGCACATCTGCAAATATTGCCTTTAAATCAGGATTTATGGTGAGGTTCCAAACACAGCAATAACCCTTAAACCACCCATTTCTTCCCCATCCCCTGCAGTGACTTGCAGGAGAGCCAGTAAGGCTCTTGCCCCACGGACAGTGCCAATGCCAAATCAGCAGGAAGAAGCTCTTAAAGTATCCAGCCTCTTCTGATAGCACAAGGAGGGTGTTTTCAGCTTTAAAAGATGCTACTATGAGTGCAGGCTACCACCTTGTCAGCATGAAAAGAGCTCTTGAAGTAATGAATGACTCTTGTTGTTCCTACCAAAACAGGGTATCACTCATCCTGACAGCATAATATATGGGTTTCCCGCAGCTATGCAATGCATGGAGGCACCTGTGCAATCCATAGCCCTTTTACAGTGGGGTGCTACGGGGTTTATATCTTTATATAGTTAAGCAAATTCTCTACTTCTTTATTGCTCATTCAACACAAATATTTAGCCATTACCCAGGCACACTTGCCTGTCATGAAAAAAAAAAAATTAAAAAAGAGCTCTAGCCTCCCAGGCTCCTTTTCTACCCTGGAGAACTGGAAATGCACAAGCCACAGAGCAGTAGAGGAAAACTTGTTTCATTAGTTACTTTTCAAGGGGAGAAGTTAAGGCAAAATTAAGGTATCCAGTCTCATTCAGATCTGCAGCCCCTCCACACTTGATTCAGCTATAATAGTTAACATGTTTCTACCTGTATGTCCCCATTTCACGCTGTGAGCTGACAGGGAGCTAGAGGTGGTAACATGAACATCTACAACACAATCGAAGTACACTTCAGTTTCCATAGGACCCAAAAATCTCAAGAGTTTCCATAACCTCCAGGGTCAGCTTTCCCAGGCAGGAGTTAGGAACAGTAGTTGTCAGGGCTCCTCTGAGTGGGAATTTGGTCAAGCCTCATGGGGTCCTTGGCCAGCCATTGACCACTCTGGCTATAATAACAACAGAAACAAGGCGAGGGAGTGCAGGAGGCATGAAAAATCCCACTGAAACACAGCTGATTTGTTGCTTTATCTTCTTTTTCACTTTCTCTATCACTCCTGATTGCCCTTCAGCAAATGCTGTGACTGACAGGTACACTTCAGCTTTCCTGCTGCCCTACCCAGGACCATGAAATTGTGAAAATATTGCAAAGAGAATGATGAAATAAATACCCTTTTATCTCATCTACCACAGCTCTCACATGACAGCCTCGGCTTTCCAGGCTCCTCTTCGTCCTTCTGGCAACAAATGTTAAAGAAGCATCCTAGAAATTAAAGACAGCTGAGAGAGCCTTTGCACATCTGGGAAGGAGCCCACGGCAAACACAATCCCAAGGAAACTAGACGGCAATGCTAATGCAAAAATCCGGTTGCTGTAAGAGCTGAACAGCCAACTGAGCCCCCCCGATCCGGTTGCTTTGGTCCTTCAGCATCCACACCACTGCCAGTGCAGAACAGGGACAAGAGTGCCACCATGTCCCTTTGGTGAGCAAAGCCAACTCCCTGAGCATATTTGTTTATCAAAGAAATTAAAATCCGTGTCATTTGCCATTACTGCTCCATTTACGCCACATTCAGAACATTAGACCCTTTTGTTTATTCAGCAACATATGATTATGTGATTGCTCTGACGTGAGGAGGGTGGGGGGAGCCAGAGTGTGGGGAGGAGAGCAAGGAGGCGGAATTGCATTTATTTTCACAATGCCTCTTGGACAGAAACTCATTATGGTTTAACTCACATGCCTCCAGGCAATCATAACACAAACAGAATGCAATATAGAGTGCAAAGGAAGTTCTCAGGGGAAAATAGCCTGGACTTAGTCCAAAACAGGTGACACTGTGCTCACAGTTCCCCCACGGCTCTTCTGTACGTGCGGTGCTGCTCCATACCTCTCTTTCCAGAAGCAGTGAGGCCAGAACCTCATCTTCCATAAAACACTATTCTGACTTTGCTCTTGGTCATTTTATATTGGCTGAGTAGAGAGCCCTCCACACTTTATAGAATAAAGTCTTTACTGACAAAGGCAGATGCTTTGCTGCAGTCGGAGTGAGAGAAGGAAAGGGGGACCCGGACAAGACTGCAATGTCGACATGCTGCATTGCTCGCTTGATCAGCAGCAAAACGTGTCTCAAACTGCTCTAGCTTACATGTAAAACCAGATGCATTGCGAGTTATGCCCCAGGCTCAGCAAGACATTAACATGTCAGAGGATGGAGGCAGAAGGGGAATTCATACCTGCATGTTTTTAGTTATTGCACAGGGAAAGGACATAAGGGCACAGAAAGGAGAGCAGTCAGAGGGAGCTTTGCCTTCCCATGTAAAGTCTGAACAACTCAATCAAAACCAACAATCCCCAGAAATGTCATTCTACTTTCTTTTGACCTTTGAAAAGTCTAAAGACACCTTGATTTCTGACATGAAGGGGAACAGGCACAGACCACAGGTGCTTTTGGGCTACACGCAGGATTTTCTTCCATTCTCACTGCTGAAACCTAGGGAAGGCAAAGAAAAAGCTCGGTAAACCAGACCCACAGACCTGGGGTTGGGTCATCTAAACTGTGCACAGGTAACTCTGAAAACAGGATGCAAATGAGAGTGTGGTCCCAGTGCTGCTGCCAGCATTTGAAATAATCTTTACTAGAATTGCTGTTGCAGAAGGGCAAAGCCCATCCTCATCACAGCACTCTATTCCTCCATCCAGAGAGGGAACAGCTGTGGGATATCTCCACACCTGAAGATTGGGATCACAACTCCTGTTACTTACATGCATCTTAAAATCCTTGGAAAATTGCTTTAATCATCCTCCTACTGAAGCTTTTTGGGGGGTTGTTTGTTTCTTTTGAAATTTATTTATTCCTCCCTGTCACTAAACAGCTCATTAAATCCAAGTCTTGGAGGGCACAATTTTAATTAGCCTTTAGCTATCTCTAGGTGAAAAGGGACCGTTCAGAAGTTGGCAGAGACAGTTGCTTGGCTCTGTGCAGGCTTTATCATGGGACAATTTATGTTGGAAACTGCCACATGTTTATTCTTCTCTCTAACCTCAAGCCACATGGGACACTTTTCAGAATAAGTCTGCTAGGGATGTGGGGACACTACCATAATGAAGAACACCAGAAATAAGGCTCTGACCTTTGCCTGTCTTGCTGGAGGTTGGATGCCCAGCCATTTGTGAACCGCCCCCAGCTGCCACAGGGGTAAAGAACAGCAGCTACCTCTGTGGACAAAGCTTTAGCTTTTTTTCCTAACCCTAAAGCTCCCTCCTAATCTTCACCTCCCCAACTACTATTTTAATCCTGTTCCTTCTTGATCTATTCACTATGGAGACAGGGGATGACCAGAGCCTCTTATTTGCCATCTACAAATCAGATCTGACATGACTGAAAGATTATGCAGCCATTAACCTGAAGCATTTTCAAAATGTAACTGGAAAATTTTACTTTTACTTATAACAGCACCTTTCCACTCTACAAATGCATACAAAGGCAAATATCATCAGCAGCTAGTGAACATAGCCATCCATTACCAAGTAAAAACATTAAGGAGCATAGAGAAAAGCAAACAATCTATCTGTTCTCTTCCAACTGTAATGAGCACTCCTTCCCGATCAGAGAGCACACCTTCCACAACCACGTCAGCAAATACAAACACCACTAGGGAAGCATTCATAAAACTGCACCTTTATAAGTAATATCTTGCTAATTAACACAGGACAGAATAAACATTAGAAGCCTTTAATTTAGTCCTTTTTTATTATGAATGTAAAATCTGGATCTTGTACTCAAATCCATCATTCCCAAAGGCATTTCCCAAGCAGGCAGTGAAAGCCTAGAAGCCCTGGAGAACAGACAGCCTTAACTGCTCATTGTTCTGCTGAGTGTCTTGTGAGTCTCTCCCAATTGCCTTCAAGTTTTAAAGAAAAGAGAAAGAATTCAACTACCACAGTGCAAAGGCACTCAGTAGGCTACGAGTGAATGATGGCGCTGGTTCAGCTCAGATTTTCTTCTTTTTATTCTAGATCTTGCATTTCAGACAGCTGAACCTGAATGGCTTGGCCGCAAACTCCTTGCAGAAGCACCCTGCTCCCCCTCTCCCCCGTGCAGCTAATAACCTTTTTCTCCTGTTCCTTCTCACCTTGAAGTAGAAAGTATCCATCATTATCCAGGAATCAGCAGCACTGAAAAACTAAGCAGCCTTTCAAGTCAGGCAGTGCTCTACAACTTGTGTCCTTCCATGAACTCAGCCTACTTTCACCTCTTCGATTCCCTGCAAAGACTTAAACACGTTAACTGTGCGCTGACTTCGCAAATCAAACGCTGAAATGGGAACACTTTGGAATAAATTACACTGAAAACTAACAGGTAGGCAAAGAACTCAATGAACAACTCAGGAACATGTGAATGAACACCAAGCTGCTGCAGCCCATAATTTAGAGCCGCATGATGCTCCTTGGGCATTCCAGTGCTGGGCTATGTCTCTTTGTAAGGCAGGAATTGCTTTTCAGCCCACCCACCAAGCGCCACGTACAATACTCACATATAGTAAGTGGTGTCCCTGTCACACTCAGGAGACAGATGCCACGGGAGGATAAAAGCAAGAACACTGTAATCAGTTTGCTGGCAATAAGAAACCAAAAATCAATATTGTCCTATTCCCTTCCACACTGAAATGTATTATTTGCAATTCTCCTAGTCCATGTTCTGTGATTTTTGCCTCATTTCCCACAAGCAACAATTACCAAAACATCAGCCTGTAAGTTGAATCAAAGCTTTTACAAACTCAAGGGCCAAGCAGGGAGCACAGGGCCCAGATCTTTCAACTTACTTTTCATACCACTGAACCAACAAACAAATGACATAACCAAAAAGATAGTGCCAGGTGCCTGATCAGCTCCCCAGTCCCAGCTAGTGAATGGGTCTCTTCTAATCAAAGACAACAATAATCAAAAAAAAAGAATCTGTTAGCAAAATAGAGCTGTCCTTGAGTTGATTGGTGGTTAACTTCTGAACAGGCTCCAGTTTCCAGGCTCCTAGCCCAACTCTGAGCTGCCTGGACAGAAGGGAAAATCTGCTCCCACAAACACTTAGCAGATGGCTTTTGATTTTTCCCAGGTGCTAGGCACGCACAGTTCCCATTAAAATCCACTCAAAGTGTAGGAGTGCAGAGCTAGAGCATAAATTCTATCTCCCAGGCTTCTCCATGTCTAGCTTAGTTATGCTGTGGCTTATTTTGTTGCAATATTGACCTTAGACAATAATTGAAAAAATAAATCAGTATGGCTTAGCTGTGCATTCAACCTCATTCCTGCTCTGTGCTCAGATCAAGTTGGATGCCACCAAGCTCGGCTTCATGGGAACACTTCAACTGCACTGTTTCATTAGATGATCTTGCAAGAGGAGTTCTCAACCCTCCTCTCTTACTGCCACAGCAGGGTTGTTCTTTAGCTCTGCAGATTTGCTGTTCCCTCCAACTATAGGAGAAACATTAATCAACAGAGTTAACCCAGGCTTAGTGAAAGCTCTAAGAAAATCAAGAGCATAGGGGCTGAGGGAGACACAGGAAGGAGACCATGCAGGTTATATAAAGTTTGTAAAGAGTATCCTCTGTCTAGAAGGAGAAGATAAAGCAAGAATAGGCTTGATTTCTAGCATTTGACCCCAAATCAGCCTCCTGTAGATACCCAACCTGCAGCACCAGGGAAAAATCCCTCTCAGAGATTCTCTAGAGAAACACCAGACACCTCCTGTAATACCACATGAGAGATTCAACCCCTCTTGTTTCTACAGCAGGCAAGGACTTCGAGACACAATGCTCTAAATCTGTTTGCATAAGGCTGGAATTTTTACCTCCCCTCTATCTTCATCTAAAAACTAGAGTACATTTGTATGTGTACACAATACGGGCACAGCTGTAGCCACTGCAGATGCGCAGGCAAACGAGTTTCTGCTCACCTCAGTTGCTCCCTGCAGCTTTGAAAACCCATTTGTCAGACCCATTCATCTGCCATTAACACACCGAGAGAGGTACACAGAAATTTAGCAGAGCAGCAAAATGCCATAAGATATAGAACAGAAAACAAAAAACATCACTTAAAAGTATTAAATAACAGAAAGTATTTGCTACATTAACAGAATCGTTTCAATACTCAGAGAGCACGCCTGGACAGCTGCACTCGCATTACACAGGTACCTATAGGACTCAATCAGACACAGTCAAATGTCTGATAACTGCCATTTCCAAAAACAAGCTAGTGTCTCCTATGAGATCTGGGGGACCATACTTGTCCTCACTCCAGGAAATACCACCCTGACACCCTTCATCCACTCAGCTGTCCTACTGTCTGCCCTGATGTCCCATGACTGTCCCAAAAGCCAGAACCAAAAGGAACAGAGAGGATAAAAGTTAAGACAAATTCATAATTGGTGGAGACGTGCGATTTAACACCATCAAAAGCTACCAGAGTGGAGTGACATGATGCCAAGACTCAGCTAAGCAGCATTAAGAAATTAGCTGAAAGTGGGAGCACTGAGAGATAGCTTAGCCCATGCCCACTTTTCCTCATTACACATTTACAATGAAATCTTTAGGAGTTTGCACTTATATTGTCATGAAACGAAAGCAGTAACAATCCCAAAAAGTTTCACAATTTTCTGCCAAGTTACTGGGATGGGGAGGGGGGATATTTCTTTGAAATAATTTCCATTCTGATTTTCAGTAAACATTATTAAAAATAATGACCTCCTAAAAACTAATAATTCCCACTCTAAAAAATCCTGATAGTATCTTTCCCAGAATGCTAGTATCCATGAGAACAGCGCACTTCTTGTTGCACTACTTGTTTTTATCAAATCAGTGCCCGAGGCATAAAAATAACAGTCATCCCCAAGCAAACATGTCCCTCCATATAGGCTCCAAGTAGAACACTCCTGACTTCACAGTAGGAGTCAGAGAGTCAGTGCGCCCGAAGACTTGTCCATATCAGGATCACTGACACGAAAGGGAAAGTGCACACCAATCTTCCCATCTGCAGTTTCAGATGGAAACTCCAATAGTTATGTGCACGGTCACTTGCATCCATGCTGTTTCTGGATTATTCATCTTTGGCCTCTCCTCTAGCATTTAACCCAATCTGCTGCAGCCTGCCTTATACACAAAATGCTTGGATCAAAACAGATGTGAATGCAAGTCCTTCGAGGCATCACTGGAATTTGGGTCTGCAGAGATGAGTCTTTGAGGCTCTCTAATAACCCTCCAGAACGTGCTCTGTTAGCACACAGACTACACAGTCCACGCGCACACACACACAGAGTCAAGATTGGTCAACACTTGCCATAACCTGACCCTTGACAACCATTTTCTGGGTGCATAAAACCAGTTCAAATCCACAAACATCTCACCTTTGCAACCTCAAACCAAGATTGGTTTTCAGAAGGTTGACTCGAATCAAATCAAATTCATTTTCATGACAGTTGTGGCAGAGGGAAGCAATCAGCATTTGATTTCCATCGGGGAGAAAAGTGTATTTCTCCAGCCCGTGCCATCAGCTGTTACCTGTGGGTACTCTGCCAAACACAGACTGAGAGCAGCTGCTCATTTATGTACTCCGGGTGCTTGCTCTGCAATTGCCTGCTTGCTGCTGCTTTTTCTCTTTGTGCTCCCAGGAGACTTCTCAAAAACAGAAAACTAATCAAGGAACACAGGGTGCACAAACTATCAATGGGACTTGTTGCCCAACCCACTTCAGGATTTCTAAAATGTCTTCCAAATTATGTAACATATTAGATCTGAAGAAACAATTAATGTGATGTGTTTTAATAATAGCCTGCATGATAAAGTGAGACAGACCAAGATTGGGCTTTGGAGTTAAAACACACAGCGCTTCTCTGAGCTGCTCAAGCATTCTGGCACAAGATTTATCTTAAAATGTGAATACAGCCTTTCAAAGCAATCCCGTCATCTTAGAGCGCAAATCAGACAGGGAACTCTTTGGAATATGTCCTCTCATGTCCCTATACCAAAACCAAGAAACTCAGGCAGGGAGAAATCAGATTTGTTCTACGTGGTTTAAAATGAAGTAGATAATTGCACACTCAGATATGTATCATTTACTTTTCTGTGGTTGCTGCTGAAAGACAGCAGAGTGACACCACTTAGCTCAGTATGTTCAAAGGTCGGGTGTTTAGTTTTTTTTCCATCACCACTAACTTTTTTTTTTTTTTAAACTCCGCATATCCTGGTACCTACTGCTGCTGCAGGCACAGTGCTTTGCAAGATTGAGCTCTCAACCAGAGATGCAAATACCAGCAGACCTTAATGAATTATTTGCCTCTCATCCACCAGCTGACTCTTCTCTTCCCCAGTCCTTCCCATCACATCCTAGCCCAGCTTACACCAGAGAGCAGTAAGGACACCTGTGCACCCAGGGGGGACATGTTGCTCCACCTGTTCCCAAATTACCTGGAGAATGAAAGCAGACATCAACAAAGACCAAACTCTCCTTCAACATCAACTCCTGATGCAATGTGCATGGAAAGAGAGACATATCTTTGCGGTACTTTTCTAGCATCCATCAGACATTGGCACAGCCCATCTACAGGTGCCTCGGATTGCTGTTGCTTTCCAAGCACTAAGTGACTGGCAATCCCAGAGCAAAGTTTACGCTAATTCAGTAATCACACTGTATTTACTGAAAGGCCTATAATCCCGTGAGCAAAGACATTCAAGAGGCTTAAGGAAGGGAAAAGCTGCTGACAGGAGGGCATGCAAAGAGTCACTCATAATGGCATCTTAAGAGGGTCTGTAATCGACAAGAAACACATGACACAGGGAGCGAGATTAAGCATGACTGTCTTGCTAAAATGTTTTGAACTGTGATGTGGGCATGAAAATCAGGCAAGAAAATAAAAGCCTGTAAAAAGGGGGGATAAAGAGGGAGACAGGTCTGCATTATGATATTTTTCAGGTCACCAATGAACATTTCAAGGCTGAGAGTCAAGTTGTCAGTTTTCCAGAGGTTCTTCAGATGTTTCAACTAAACAGGAATTTTCTTGTCATCTGTCGACATTTGGATCTGCCTCACTCTTCTTTCTCTTCTTCTCATATGCACTGTGCACACTTTCATGTGTATATGCATGTGCAGGGCTGTGTGTGGCCAAGCACACATCTACACAAATGCATCCATGTATTCCTGTCATGCTCTGGTTATTTTAAGCTGAGAAAAGAGCATTTTGGCCATGAAGTAGCTGTAGACTGTGCCCTGGCAACACAATCCTTTCCCTCTGTCCTATCAAGGTGCCTTACATCTGATATCCTGAAATCACAAGACATCATTGCCTCTAGAGCTGATCAGAGAACAGCCTTCACAGTCCATTCAACCTCTCTATTCAAATGGCAAATCAATTTTTTGTGATGCAGACGTCCGTCTCAGTAGGGACTGAACCAACACTCACCAAATTATTCTTCCCAGATTACAGAGGAGCATCTTTACACATGGCATAGACTTCTTTCCTAGTGACTCAAGCTTTGAGTCACTGATGGAAACATGAAAGCCCTCCCACTTTGTGAGACAAAAGTGAGAAAAGTCAACCCCTTGTGAAGAGCAGAGCACACAAAATGTCCCTACTGTTTTCCTGTGGCACAGGCAACATCTGTGAACTGGCTGGAAGTTGAAGTGCTGTTCAGACATGCTGAGTCCTAAGGCTACTCTCAGCATCCCAAAGATCTGGGACCATCAGAGTGTTAAAGTCACATGGGAGGTTCACTCAGACTTTCAGAGTTCAGCACTGCTGCACCTAAAGCGTGAAAACCAAAGCAAGATTTTTCTCCTGGGGTGATGGTTTGTTTGGGTTTTTTTTTTAATCAGCCCAGCCTTGAAAACTTCAGAGAGGAAAGGTCACATTGCCTCTTGCCCACTGGCTGAACTGGCATATTTCCTACATGGTAATACTCTGTGGCAGCCAACACAAAAGCAATCAGGTTCCCCTTAGAAAAGCTTTCCTGGGGCTTCTCCCTACTCAGTTCCCCAGTTACCAAAAGCCAAACCTCAGAATAACCTACACCAAGCAGTATCGGCATCAACAGAAAGGCACACATGTGGGTATCGACCATACTTTAAATGCATGGAACACCCTCTAGACTCTACCCCATGTAGCACATAGCCAGCATGGCCAGAAAAAGTCAGCCCAAGATGCAACCTCTTCTTCCAGCATCTTAATAAGCTCTCCAATGCTCAGGGGATAGGGAAGCACAGGGGCTTGCAGCCAAAGACCGCTTGCAGGAAAAGCCTCCTGACCTGACAAGCACAATCTCACATACGCTTTTTAACTGCTTGCCCTCTGCAAAGAGTCTGGACTTATCTAAACTATTGCTCGCTCTTAAAAAAAGACAAAACAAAAGAACGCTTATATATTGTCAGGATTACAATAGAATTTGCCCAGACCCAGCACTTTTCACAACAGGAAAGAACTTTACGGCACCTTAATTACTTAAGCTGCCAGCCACCTTCCAAAGAGAAGCAACACCAGTCTGATTTCAGACAGGAGACCAAGCCATAAATTGATGCCACAGCACAGAAGAGATTGGCAGTCCTCTAGCAGACACGGCTGAGAGCAGGTAGCTATCAAGATCCATTGTGGTGCCCTCTGATGGTGTGATTTTAAAGCACCCTCCACAGCCACGCAAAGCATACTCATTAAAGTAAAGCATCTAGACGGGACCTAGGAGGAAAGGAAGGGCTATTCAGAGAGATTGGCTGCACTTATGTCCTTCGTGTTCTTGATTAGGATTTTAAGATGACAAAAGGGAGGGTGAAACAACCTGCAGATAAGGGCAGTGCTTGCTTTTTTACTATACAGTTTCCCATCATATGCACTTGAAAGAACAAAAATAAAACTAGATTTAAGGAAAAAAAAAATTACACTGATACTTTTGACACTGTATGTCAAACACTTCCCTCCAGTGGAGCAATTCAGGATTGCTCTTTTTTTTTGTCATATACTCTTCTCTGGTCATTTCAGGTCGAACAGCACATGCTTGTTTTTCTGGAGGAGCTAGAATCTCACCTGTGCCCTAAGAAGGAGCTACAAAGTGACTAGAGCATCCAATTATTGAAAGGGCAAAATAGTCATGGGCTTATTTCACAAATTAAAAAGCTAAAATAAAAAGCCAGCTAACCAATCCAAGAACTTTTTTACATGTTCCCTTTAACAAATGTAGCTAACTTCAACCAGTGCCTCCCCAATCTGTGCTGGAGACATTTGCGCACTTTCAGGCTGAAAATAGCACGTGTCCATCCAAAAGGGTCAGAAATGGTTATTTATTTTCAGTTTTGCTTTTCTCTCTCCCCTAAGTGTTTTACTTCAGAAATTGAGGTGCAGATGCCAGAATACTACAGCAGAGACCATTTTCCTGCAGTGTCTTTACCCAGTGCAAACAGAGTGCATCCTCTGTAAGAAGTCCCTTTTCCTGTTCGTGGCCAAGAAAACAGACAGTTTAGAAACCACGAGCACCCAGTCCTAACACTTAGAAGTGCTCAGTCCTCACGCTCAAGCTCTAAATATCTGGAATGTTACAATTGAGAAGAAATTAAATAAGAGCTCACCTTACAGTGAATTTTTCCTGAAACTACTGCTAGTTTCAGGTAAAATTGCAAGGACCTTTGTGAAAGGTACCAGCACCACCTGACTGATGTTAAAAATGGGTCAGACCTTCTGTAGAGATTAGATTCTGGCCAATGTTAAAAGTATAAGCTCCCCTGGGGTTCCACCTCCATGAATAAATACATTAATCTTAAGCGTGGTCTAGGAAACATGGATCGAAATGCACACACAGGTGTTCATCTGATGCTTCCAGAGAGGTCTGCAGGCAGAGAAATATTCCCACACCACTGTTTTGAACTCCAAAGGTCACTGAAGGCCCCTACACATTGCTATGCCCATCCCCCTGGTGCATTGCATGATCAGCTCGACTGCTTCACCTCTCAATTGCTCCTTAGGGGTTCCTATGTAAATACAGTCACCATTGAAGAAACAGTCCCAAGCTCTTCCCCTGCTGCTTCTTGATAGCCTCCATGGCTGACAGTACCATCCTGATTATTGTCAGAATAACTTGTGGCTTCATGTGGAAATGTGAGAAGATGCTACATTGGACAGGAATTTCATACAATCTGAGTAAATTTAGCATGGAAATTTGCAAAGGAAAGACTGTACCTCATTACTAGTGCCTTCAGCAAACAAGGCCCATTGCTTCTCAATAAAATATTGAGCCTTTTCAGTTTATGTTAAATTTGGTTAAATACACAATGAGATTAGCATTACACAAGCAAAAATAAGGTTAAACTTCCAAAAGCTCAAGAGAGTGATCATCATTGACTTTTAGAGGAGGATCAGAACATGCAGGGCTGTCCTTGGGTCAGGCATCCATACAAAACAAAAAGATAATGGTTTCCATTCCCACTGAAACAGGTCCATTACCAGCTGTTGCCTTTCCCAAAGACCGCTGTGGAAATGGGATTATTTCTCCAATGAACCACGCTGCGTTGGCAGCCTGTGTCTCCATGTCACCTCTCCCAGACATCACATAGTATGTCAGATGCCCAGAAGGAGGTCTTTTCACACGAGGCTGAACGTCCAGCTTCTGAAAGAAAGCTGCTGCTGCAGCAGCATTGAACTTCTTGCCCAGTGTAGGGTCATGCCTCAGCCTCACCATTATTTTGCTGTGGGTTTTGCTTCAGTGTAGTCTTTAAGTAAAGGTATTCTGTGCAATCTACTGTTTGCTTGCACAAACTAATAGAGCATTTGTGTGCTTGACACTTCACGTGGCATTACTACCCTATTCCCTGTTCCCAGTGACAATGTCAAAAGGGCGAAGACTAGGAAGCGCTGTTCCAATAGGTTAGGCCTTTCAGCTGCCCAAACGTGCTTTGCCTAGTAAAGTAATAGTGAATTACACCAAGTTAAAAATAATTGGTATCTGTGCTGCCTGCATACTTTTGAATTAAAAAAAGTCTCCCAAGTCAGAAAATTGACCAAATTCATAAAAATTCATAATCTCCCCGACACAACATAAACAACAGACAACAAACTGGAGCATGAAGCACAACTCAGTCAGTAGGAGTTTCTCCACAGAGGAAAATTTGACTGACTTGGATTGGTGGCTTCTCACACACTGTTAACCACTCTGCGCCCCCAAGAGAGCTATCAGTTTGGCTGAGGACCATCCGGTTCCCATGCACTCCTGCTCACAGCAGCATGGAGGCTATAGGGGAGACTGCAAAACATTGCTAGCCATGGTGTCTCCTATGTTAGGAATTTAACTGATCCCTCAGGACTTCTTCCAGCCTCTAGATGCTTCAGTTCTGAGTGAGCTTTGCCAACCATTTGTTCAATCAGAGGCTGTGGTTTTGAGCCTAAATGCTTAAGAACTTGTGTCCTTGTTACTCAGGAGCTACTTTTCTCTTGAATAATAATGAAACTCTCAAGACTGGTTTGAGATCTGACTACTCCCTCAACTATTTCAGGAGAGACGGGGAGACAGAACAGTGCCAGCAAGAGTTATTTAACCTGTAGTTGGCTCCCTCAGATTTTCAGGCCAAGAAGAACAGCCTCCTTGCTCCTGCAACCAATAGTTCAGTCCCACCTGGAAACCAGTACCCATACCAGCATCACTACAGTTGCCACCTCCAGCTCCTACAGTGTCTCCCATCCAGTACTGCCCACATCTGATAATACATCACTGCTGTACCACTAAAACCAAGCTCAAACCACTTTAGTATTCCTTATTTCTTCCCCCAATAATGATTCTCTTATCCTATATGTTCCATTTAGAGTCTCAACACGATTCTTCCTGAGCTGAAAGCATGCAAAAAAGCTAAAGCTGGTTATCAGGGTGGAGGGGTGGAAAGGGAAATCAAACAACTCCCTATCTGCTTCATGCATCATTGCTGAACATTTTGCTTAAAAAAAAACCCTTCAGAACCATGCTGGCTTTAACATTAACGATATATATACAGCAAAGAGAAGCCAACCTACTCTTCCACAGCTCCAAGACACCAGCCCCATGGCACTGATGAGCTTGGATAACAAGGCCTGTAATTTTGCCTTAAACACTAGCTGGATGTTTCTTTGAAGTTCAAAATTAGCTTAGGACTACTGGTTTTCTTGTTGATGTTTGTGCTTCCTCTTTCTCTACGTTTCCTGGGACTATGAAAGAAAGGAAATGCAAATTTAGAGTGTGCAATCTCCCTAGCTAATCCTTCTCTGCTCATCAGGATCGGTTTTCCACTGTGCTTTTCCGCCCTGGACGCCAAGACTCAAATCCAGTCATCCATACAAAAGCAGCTCCACCACGTGGCACTGCAGGGCTGCTCAGAGAGGTCAGCAGTGAGACATGTTCCACAGCTTTAAGCTGAATGTCACACGCACAAAAACCTCAATAATATGAGCTGAAATGACCAAATTCTCCTGGCAGAGCTAAAAATAACAACAGATTAGAGCTCACACACTTCGTCTATCTTCAAAGAACACAGTGACTATTAAAGCAAAACCATCTTTTCCTGAAGGGACAAGGAAATGCAAGGTCCCTCACCTCTGGAGCAGGTTACTCCACTGTTAAAACCCAACACTATCTAGGAACAAATAGTAATGATTCTTCATAAGTCATAGCAGGTTGCAATATGGCACATCATGGGCACGCAGGACACATTATCTCAGTTTAAGGTCACACCTTTGTGTCATGGAAGCTGCTGGAACACGTAACTAGTGGTCACACAAAATAAAAAACAACTTCGGATCTGAACTACTTCAAGACTCAAGGGATGAGGGTTGGATTTAAACCTCCAGGTCAGCTCTAGCAGCCTGGTTTCAAGCTTTATTTACCAACCAGAGACCTTTACTTTTGAGGTTAAGATTCACCTCATAGGGTTTATGAGCAGAGTGTGCTGGATGTTACGCAGGGACAGCTAAATGTTGGAAACTCCTGCTTTGGGCAGAGAGTTTGCGAAAGGAGCGTGCAATACTTTGGTGTCACTGATCACAGTACTCAACAAAACTATCCAAGTTTGAATACTATAACCTCAGCCCAGTTCTTCTCTAGGCACATTTCAGGCAAGACTTAACAGACCTAACCACAGAGCTACATTTTCACACCTAATCATAGATCACCTTTCATCAGTGGCTTTTTCCCCAGCAGAGAGTAGGGAGGTTTCCAGCACTGTGATTGTTTTACTACCCAAAACCTCACAAAATAGTAAACTTTAATGGAAGAAAGTCACATTTTATGATCTTACATTACAGAAGGGAAGAAAGGCCAGATGATGAAGGACAGACAATATTAGAATTTTCCTTCCTTAACCTGAAATGTGTTCTTTGCCTCAACCTCTACTATGCCACTGAACCCCTCCTTGCCTCAACATCCCCCCCTGCAAAAATGGGATAATATTTTACTTTTTCTACTTTTAGGAAGATGGACTTGGGAAGACAGACCAGAGGAGTTCTGTGATGCCAGGTATTGGTGGGGGCTATTCCAGAGGCTGTCCAACTAAGTGGGCTGGAAGGACAACCCTTAATGGAGAAGGGAAAGGGGTAAATTTACAAAGCCCAGCACCAATTCCAGCCTACAGCAAAGTAATGACAGTGACAAAGCTCTTAACAAGCTCTTTCTCCTGGCACGGAAGGAAATGCAGACCCCTCTTGGAGAAAAGAGTATAAAAATCTAGAAACTGAGGAGCAAATAGACAAAACACTCCTTCCTTTCTTTGGGAAGTCTGTGATGGCAGCTGCAGGCTATGGAAACACAAACTGGCTGTTAAAGGAGAAATCAGTAATGGCGAGATGACAATTTGTCAGTTTTCAAAGCCTGCAGGGACAATGTTTTGTGTTAGGTGATGCACAGAAACAAGGAGACAATGACAGAGGCAGAAAAAAATATCATCCAGCTCTTCAGGTATCCTAAAGCTTCAGTGCAACAGTCAAAGCGATTACTTCCACAGTTTCACAAGCCTTTGCACCTCTCTGTTAAAGTGTCAGACTTTGTTACATTAATTGTACCTTATGTTGCCCTGGGAAGTTAAAAAAAAAATATTACAGTGATTTGTTTAGAGAATAAATAAGAATACTCTTTCATTTCCCTCTTTTACTCTTCATCTTTCTGTTCTACTACTTATGTTTTATTCTCTGACCAAACATGCTCCTGCATTGATACCTCCTACACCATATACCCTCTTTCTTACAGAGACCTCATAGTGGCAGGGCAATATTTATTATCTTCACAAGTACCTTGCAGTATTATGGTAGACGATGTCAAAACACATTTGTATCCATCATGGGGAAACCAAGGCATGGGATGGTTAACAGATCTGTCCAAGGGAGGCTCAGGAGACCAGAGGCAGCCCCTGTTTTGGCCACACAGTAGCACAGGTATCCCAGTCAGCTTGATGGAAATTATTATCAATGAGCAGATTTAAGTGCCAGAGATTCAATTCAGTGGCTTTGTACTTTTTAAACTGTGTCAGTCCTTGAGGCCTTTCCAGCCTTTTCCTTCCATCTCCTGCTTCCAGTCGTGCACTATTGGAGCGGCTAAAACCAAGCTGTTCCCATGGCACTCATCTACTCCAGACAGCAATTCTGTTCTCTGCTAAAATAGGATGCACATGACTAAAAGCAAGAGTCACCACAGTTTAGAGTTGTCACAATTTCCCATGGTTCTGCTGATCTCAGGCAAGAAAGGTGCACATCGCAGACAGAAGTAAAACCACCTCCCTGTGTGGGTAGTAAGTGATACCCCAGCCAGCTGGAAGGCTGCAGGAAACCCGTGCCTCTCCATCACATCCAAATCCTCTACCTACCCCTTGTCTCAGCCATTTACTTCTGTTGGATCAGGCTATCCATTCTCCCCTTCCTATACACTGTCATTTCCTCTACAAAAATCCTTATTCTTTCCCTCTTACCTTCAAGTACAGCAAGGCTGTCAGCACTGGATGGTCCCAATGACTGAACTGAACCATTCTCTTCCTCCTCCATGTCCTTTCATCAAACTTAAGTATTTCTTACAGTACCAGCCCTAATGCTCAAGCTTTACAGGTGTGAACACTCAGGCTAAAGCAAATTTTATACTCAGCCACTCAAATATTTGCAGGCCAAAAATTTTCAGCCATACAGCTATCCATCTGTAAACATTATGCTCAAATACACAGTTCCAAATTCACACTGCTGTGGTCACATATGGGGAAAGCACAGCATCGCCAGCTGATGTACATCATGAGTTGCCACAACATAAATTGCAAACAGCTTTAAGGAGTTGTTCAATTAACAACTTCAGGCCAAAAACTACAAACTGTCAAAAGTTTGCAGTTAAATGTAAGCACTGAATAACTATGTGAATTTTGCAATTTCTTTGCAGATAAAGGAAGGAAAAGCTTAGAATAAATTTTGTGTTATAATTATTTTCTCCTTTCTCCCTCCCACATCTTCTCTCCTGTCCCCTGTTGAGACATATAATTTGTGGTTTTGGTCCCATCTCCCTTTCAGAGTTCTCCCAAACTCCTGAAATTAGTTTCTTGCTAAACATCTACAATGCAATTTCATTTGGAGAATGTCACAGAGATTGAGCCGAGCCATCTGGTTCCTAAGAGAAAAAGAAAATTATTTCCTTTATGCTTCTGCCTTTGGTTTGTGGGTTGCCAAATTGAGATTATTCAGGCACAAAAGCATTTACGGATTTGCTATTTTTCGAATAAAATCAAAAAAAAAAATAATCTTTTTTTAGGATAATTAACGAGCTAATATTAAAACAAATAAACAGAAGGAATAACTAAAGTCCAGCTGCAAACTTCAACAGATGGAGATGTTCCTCCAAGAGAGGCTGTCCATGCTCAGAAATCCTGGTGACACTGCTCATCTAGAAGGAAAGACAGGAGCTGCCATATCCACACCATGGGTGCAGTGCAGAATGACCACACTCACTGCCTGCAGCTGGTTGGACTTGGAGCATCGCTGGACATGGTGAAACCTGCACAGCCCTTGCTAGGTGCATTCTTCTGCTTCTGTACTAAAGGGGAGGAACATACATGCCACATAAAACCACATAAAACTTTGACAGCATGTCTAGGGACCCTAGACAGGATCACGCACGATAGAAGTGATTCAAAACAGGCTAAAAGAGACAGTCCAGCCACTGTCCAAGTTACAGCCTATACAGCAACCTTGCCCTTCACAAGGCAGGAAGATGAGCCTGTCCATGAAAGTATCTGTAAGAGACCAAAGCAGGATGGAGAAGAAAAAAAGCTCATGGATTTGGAGCTTTCTCTTTTGGTACAGTCAGAGGTTTTAATCCACTTCCTTATTCCTCCATTGGGAAAATGAGAGTGAGTCCCCAGTGTCTGTCTCTTTTGCTCTGCAGCCAGTGTCAGCTTTGGGTTCTCCAGTGACAGTTCTGGGTGTTTCCGTGCCCAGTTACAAGACTGGGTCTTTAAAAGCCAGGACCACTGTCCAAAATCAGGGCAAATAGCCACCATCCTTTGCTGAGTGGGAGCAGGGAGACAGCCAGTGGAGATGCTGTGTCACCAGCTCAGAGAGCTGAAAAGCCACTGCTAACCATTTTGCACAGCACCCATGTTTTCCTCAAGGGCACCCACGAGCAACTGCCCCACAATCGACTGCCCCTCAGCAGCCTTCAATGCAAAGCAAAGGCTCGCCCTGGGCTCAGCCGCTGCAGCCAGACACGCAGCTGGGAGACAGTGCTTTCTGCTCCCATTTCCTAAAAGGACATTTAATGTGCTGGAAAGCTTCATTCTTCACAACAGAGCCAGAAACAAGAGCAAAGGTCTGAGACACGCTCCTGCTCAGAGCCCCTCCTGGATGCAATCGCAGCTGTCAAGAAGCATCAGAGCAGGAGGGCGTCGAGGCCGGGGGCAGCTCGCAATGTACCCCTTTGTGCAGGGATCAGGGCCCTGGCAGGCAAACCTGCGGGTCCTCTACGCTCTGAGATGCATTGCCACATACCTCGTGCCTAAAAAGTCACTCTCACAGGCAAGGGGAAATCCCAATTCAGCATCTAAGTAGTGGAAAGGAGGAAAAAGGAGCGGAGGGAAGACAAGTAGGAAAGGCAGCTGCAGAGAACAAAGCAGAGCAGCGATCAGCGTTATTGTGCAGTTCCCTCAAACAGAATGAGGACGGGTAACAAACTGTAAATAAACAGCAAAACACGCCATCTACAACGATAGTTCATAACGAAGAGACAGACACAAGCATGTGCACACGCTTGAAGGCAGCAGCACATACCTGAGAACAGAACCCAACCTCAGCTCTGTCAGTAAATATAAAGGTATGTTTGCAGTTATAGAAAGGTGGGAATAAAACCAGAATATAGGCCAGAAAGGACATGACACTCAGCTGAGCTCAAAAAGGTGCTTTGGGTTTGTTTATTTTGTTGTGTTTTTTTTTTTTTTTGGGGAGATAGGCATGTTCTAGCTGTTGAAAAAAAAAAAAAAAAATCAAAAAAAAACCAGTACTTCAAACATAAGGCTGAGTCTTCAACAAATTTCTAGGGGCTAGAAAGTTTTGCTGAATATTGCCAGCAGATATCTTCTTGCAATGTCATAGCTTGAAAACCTTCAGCAAAGATTAAGGATAGAAAATATATTTAATAGAGTTAAAAATGCTCTAGCAGTGTTTTGCGAAGCAGTGACTTTCTCATAGCTGTATGAAAACACTCATGGCTAGTCAAGCTCATACATTTCAATTAGCACTTTGTTCACTCCTTAATGACTAATAAATAGTAATTAATGAGTTCCACTCCATATATTACCTCCTTCCCCTCTCATTATTATTATTTATAGGTTATGCCAATTAAAACCAGCTAACTAAGCACTTGTAAAGCACATCCCTTCTTCAGCTGATAGGTGTAAAGCAGTAAAACATAAATATGTATTAGCACCCTCATCAAAACATAGATGATAGCAACACTCACACCCAGGAAAAGGCTGTTTCAGATTGGTTATCTGACAGCCCTGAAAACCCACAAGATCGTGGATGTTGTGTGCATGTGTACTATGCTGTACAAACTAACCATACATTATCCTGTGTCTTTTCCTCGCACGTCTTGCCTGGGTTAGCCTCTGTGCTGCAGGCAAGAGGCTGCATCCAAGGCTGTAGTGAAGCACAGCAGTGAATTGGTGCTTGCCGATGGTACCTCTGGGCTTCTGCCCACCCTCCCCCTCCATGTGCTCTGGTGCATCCAGCCCTGCCCCGCTTCCAGGCTGAGCCAACATGCACCAAGATGGCACCAAGCTGTTACTAGATTTTCAAAATCAAAACTGAGCATCCAATAACTTTGTTCTTTATCAGCACTTGCTCACATCCCACTGCTCAGGATCAGCCTGGAAGCATTGCTTCAGTAGCACCAGTGATGCTGTTGGGCACCAGCCATTCAGGAATGGATGGAAAACTCCCTGTTTACTCCCACATTTACCTGGTCCACTTTACATTCCTTTCAGATAGTGCTAGAGTCCCAAAGCCAGCCCAGATTAGAACACACGTATTCAGATTTGATACTATTACAGTAGCAGTGTGAAAGTTTTCATGCCATTAAACCTGTCCTGCTGATCTCGTTATCACTTTTTCCTGCTACAGCCACACTAACGAAAGAAATGGCAAAGTCATTTTATCTGGGTCATGTGTATTTCCCCTCCCCAGCACTTGTGCAACATCCAGATCCCAAGAGCCTGCAGAAAGAAGGGGAGGGGATGCTCTGCCCAAAAATAACATCGTGCAAACAGATTCCTGTATCTGAATGTCTACAAGATAGAAGAGCAAAGGGATAGGCAAGCTTTATGGCTTAAACCAAAGGTAGGACAAATGCAGAGGTGAAATGATCAAGGAGTACAACAAGAGACTATGTGAGTCTTCCTTGGTGACAGGCTTGAAGAGAAAAGTCCTTGCGTCTCATTCCTTCTGCTCAGTGGAAGGAGGGAATTCTGCCAGGTCCTGGCAAAGGGAAGCTCACCATGAACATCAGTGGGAGCCAGCCTAGAGACCAGATGTGGAGCTCAGAGCTTGCTAGCCTGAAGACTACACTGGATCAGTCTGGTAAAAAGAAAAAAAAATATCCAAAGAGCATGCCGCTGCTCCTAAAAACAAATCCATCCTTTCCTTCTTGAAAGAAATGCAGTTTCTTGCTTTTACCTTTTGATCTACCTACTTTTGAAGTGTGGTCAAAATTCAAATGCCACGTTCTTCCGTTCAGTAGGTGTATCTCCACCATCAGCTCTCCTGTCGCCAGCTCCTTGCATTGCAAGAAGGCATTTGGAAGCAAGAGAGGTAGAACATATCTTTTAAGTGTTATTTCCCTGCCCCCTAATAATGATAACCAAGTCCTTGGTGCACAGAGTAAGGCTGTCATCTAGTGGCAAGCAGGAAGCCTACAATTAAATCTCATTAAGCAAAACTAAATACACGATACTGTGAAATTCAAGCTCTCTCATCCCCACCCTTCTCCACTCCCTGGTGACCTGTGCATGGGAAAGACAGTAAATCTTTTGGTATTACTTCCACAAAGAAAATTAATCTTTTAATAACATCTGATCTTGAAAATGTTGACTTGCCTCCAAGGTTGTGTATGCCCTTGAAATCAAAAGGCATTTTTTTTCTTGGGCTGGGAACAAGCAGAGATGCTATCCTGCAGGTTTCCCCTTGGAAGAGACTAGTTGTCACACGCAGCTTTAAGTTGTTGCAAATGGATGTGGCAGTTTGTCCTTCCACAGAGGGACCAGTCACGAGCATCCTAGCTCAATTATTTGCAAAACAGCCTACATGAAGGGAAGAAACAGGAATTTTTTTCTTCATTCCAACTCCTGCTCACTCTACAGCCATTACTCAAGTCATTAAATCAGTGTCCGATGCTGCACCGTAGCACAGTTAACTCCTCACCTGCCCTCACTGGTGGTGTGATAGTCAGTGCTCCCTTAGCAAGCCGCAGGGCTTCCAAATACACATCAACTCCTTCAGCGGCCACCAGCCTTGTTGCTCCACAGGATGACTTCTTTAAGAGGATGTTTTATTAGCAAGAACTCTCTGTCACTGTTTTCACTCCCTGGCATAGGTAAACCAGCTCTGCCTTAAATACAGGAAGGTACAGTTCAATATCCTCTATTTTATATAGTCAGATATACCTAGAAGCACTCTCAAAACCACACCCCCACCCTTCTAGATCATACAGTGGTTATATAACAACATCAGGAGGTAGCAAGTGCTAGGAATGGAGGGACGCACATTTCAGGATATAATGCAGCTGATTTTGGCTTTTTAAATACTTATAGATGCTCTCTGGAGCTTCTAGAGTTTCTTTTTTAAAATATAAATATATAAGACCCAGAAGCAGGTTCAGTAGCCCAGAGATCTCTGAGCACTGGCTCTTGCTAAGAAGGGGCTATCTGGCCTGAGAGTACATCAGGAAAAACTCGTAAGACAAATGATTCCATCAGACCCCCCAGGGTCAAAAAAATCAGCAAAAGTGCCAGAGCAGGCAGCTCTACTGAAGCATGATGCCAGCTGACCCCACAGAGAGAAGTGCTAAGGCCCCACACTGCCAAACACTCCTTTCAAAGCCTTCCTAGTAGAGAGGTTTTGTCTCTGAGATCAGAGAAGTGATTCCATCCATCTTCCCAGACACACAGGACAGGGCTTGCAAAATATGCTGCCAGCACAGGTAAAGGAAGGGATAGGAGTGTTTTCAAGAGAAACACTGATTCCTATTATTGGTGATCACCAGAGAAATACTGGATGCTCAGAGATCTCCTGCATGGGATGGTGATGGATTTGAGAGAGAGGGCATCCAATGGCAACAGCACAACCAAGCCAAGTTCCCTTAGAGATGATGACCTGCATGATGACAAGCAAGAAGTTATGAATCTGACTGAAAGGAAGAGGGTATCTGATTTGTCAATGGCACTTAATAACCTCTCCCTGCTTTTTCAGTGTCAGAGTCATGGTTACAGCAGGGCTGCCTGGAGTACAGTAACGCTAACACAAGTTGCTGGAGAAGACTCCAAGTACCTGAACGTCCACAGGACATGAGGTAGCTCAGCATCTCCAAGAATCAGGCCCTAAACTACATTCCCAAAGACCTGCTGATTTACAATGTTTGTTCCTGCCAACTGTGCTGAGCCTGCTGGGATGCAGATTTCCATCAGCATCATTTTAGACTGAGAAACAGCACAGGGGACTTCAGCCAAAAGGAACAACTTCAATTCTTTTCAACATGCTTTAACCGCACAAAAACAGAGAGAGAAAAAACACACAAACACAGGGACCACAACCTCTGTGAAGGGCAACCCTGAGGCCTGATGACAGATCAGGTAGTCCTATAAAGATGAGCTTTGGCACCAAAATCTAACCACCACAAAAAGGACATGCCCTACAGGGCAGCAGCAGCAACTAAAAGTAGCAGAAACTTCTCCACTTCCCGAGGAGACAAGTCTTCTTCCAGAAGTGGCACAGAAAAACTACTTGTTTTACAAAGAACATCCTCTTTTCTTGAAAAAGTTCCAGAATTCATTTTGTTGACAGTTTTTCAAAGAAAGACTGAAGATGGCATTTGGTTGGAACTTTTTAAATATTTTTAAAAAAAAAAGAATAAAAAATTAAGTCCATTGGTTCCCTCTCTCCCAGCACAATGGTGAGCTCCATAAAAAAAGAAAAATCTCATCGCTTCGTTACCGTATCGCGGACTACAGGACAGCAACTCCTATCAGACCCAAAGCTGTCAGCCTTTTGTGTTCCCATTGCTCAGCCAGACATCACCCAGACACACTCCCTCTGGCACCAGCAGCTCTGCATCGCAATCTTCAGCATCCTTGGGGACAATTTTCCAAGAAATGTGATGGATTCAGTGCAGTTTGGGAGATCTTCCTCTTGGTGTTTCTGGAGACTGAGTATAGCCGAGACGATGCGAACAGTGGCCACATCTCCCCCTGCACACACCACCAGAGGGATTCATAGTGACCCATGGCAGCGCAGAAGAGAGTGTTGTTAATGAAAATGGCTGCAAACTTCATAGCAATAAATCCCAGTGAAACAGAGGGGCAGGAAGAGAAACAAAATCTTCCCACTTCTCAGGAGCCAGTTCCTCCCTGCAATCAGAATGCATTTTGCTTCTCTGACACCATTACCCCTTTTCCCCATCACCCAGGGTTTTCTTCACATCATGCCACCTGAAGACAGCTCAAAAGCTGTCAAGGTCAAGTGCACCTGAGCTCCACTACCTGCCCCGACCCTGCAGATCCACTTGCATTTGGGTCCAGTGGTTTATAGCAGCAGAGTCAGATGATATTTTCAAACCTCCATAGTGGATGAACACTGCTGCTCTGAGGCATACACAAGCAAGACCCAACGCACTCAGTGCAGACACATACCACAAAGTAAGGCCTTTTTAAGGCTGGTCAAAGATTTTCCAGCAGCATCACTTTCCCCCCCCCTAAATAAAGCAATTCTTTTCCTCTAAGGCAAAAAAAAACAACCAAATAATCTACCACCCATAAGCAAGGTTGATTTCATTTGAAAGAAAAGTAAAAACATCATAAAAGATCAAATTTTTATGTAGGTTTATGAAAATAATGGAAAAAAAAATTTTTTTCCAGACCACTTTTGTGGAAAATATCAACCAAGCCATATTTCCCCCCATCTTCCACTGTCATTTTCTGTTGGAAGAGAATTTCCATCCAGCTCTAGTCATTTTGTCCCTGTCAGGTCAGATTGGATCAGCTCAATGAGCGCTGCTTTTATTTGTGGTCATGTTTGAAACCAATAAATCAGGCTAGACATCAATGGAAAAATCCCAATCAAGTGAGTGTCTAGGAAGAAAAGCGTGCTATTGCAGGGCAGCAGCATTTGAACAGATTAGCAGGTTTCTTGCTTCTTATGCACAACAGTGGATGTTTCTTTATTGAAGTGGGAGCAGTGGGGTGTCATTAGCCTTGGGAGGGAGAGATCTTTGGGTGTTCACCACAGGAATGATGAGCAGCAGCAACTGTGAGCACAACTCAGCAAGTCATCAGATCTTCACAAGGGAGCAAATCTTATTTAGCCTTGCTCTCATACCAGACGGGACAATCCTGTGCATTACAGGACACCTTTAGAGTCCATAACTCACGATCAGAGTAAGGACTAGTGTAGTCCCTACCCTCCCAGCAAAGCCCAGCATTTGTACCGGTTACCACATGCTTCTCTTCAGAGCCAGGGATAATCCCAAGGAGTAACAGAAGCAGCATGTCAGAAGAGGTACTTGACTTCATGTGTCTCCAGTATAGGTCCCCAATCAACAGGGCATTACATAACCTTAAACACCACATAGTTGCAAGACACTAACTCTGCTTTCATACTAATCCCCAACTGAACTAGGGGAAGTTGGTCAGTCCCAACAGATGTCCTCCAAAAGGCACTAGAGATCACCCACTTGCAGTCATGCAGACTAGCAACACAAAATCCAGGTTTAACTTCCCACCCTAAAGCACATCCACAGCTCAAATAGGTACGGCCAGAGCCCCTGGAGATCTCCATGGCTCACAGGGAAACAACAGTCCCAACTTCAAAGTTGTGGACCAGAGATCTCGGCAAGAAGGACATTTGCTCCTTTTGTGTTCCATCTCTCCTTCAGTAAAGCAAGGATGACACTACAAGAAGTTGCACAGGAGGGCTATGTGGTTGTCCCACAGCACTTCTCTTAACACAAGACCATCCGATTTGGGACCCAATATGCACATCCAACACCTACAACATGACCCTGACCCATCAGAGGCCACCAGGGACTACTGCAACATGAGGAACAACTGTAATGCATTGGTCACCCCTACACCAGAGCAATCCTTGCAATTGCTCCATTGCAGACTAGGAGTATACCGCGGGCTAAAGCAACCCTTAGCAGACTGCTAAGGCCTCTCTCCATGGAAAGTGCACCGCTCATTATGGAACAAGGTCCCTGTGGCTCTATGTTCAAGAGGGATGACGAGAGGAATGAGAAATGGTTCCGCTTGATGACTGCAGTGTTCTTATCAAATAGCATCTTGTCCTCAGTCATTGTCTTCAATCAAATTAAGAGACAATGGAAAGAAAAATACATACAGCAAAAATAGCATTTTTCCAATGAACACAATACAGACTCAATTTGTAAAACTCAATAGTGTCCAAACACTACCCAGTGAAAAGCTTAGTAGATTCTTTCAAAATCTCAGGGTTTCAAATAGTAGATTTTGGACTGCCCTCTCACAGGGAAAAAAAAAATTAAAAAAAAAATCACCACATCAGGCTCCCAATGCTCTGGTTGCAGAGCACTTGGTGGTCACCAGCTGGGGTGAGGCTGACATTCCCTCCGCAATACGTAAAACCAAACACAAGGTGCTGCTTAGGACCTCTGCAGCTTCACAAAGAAACGGTTTTCAAGCTCTTCCAGACATCACCTGACCAGCTAGACCATGAGTTCTCAGCACTCTAGTGTTATCACCTCCTGTGTGCACTCCCAGTGTTAAAAACAAACACATTTCCTAACCCAATGTGACTCCAGAGGGCCAAGCTACATGCTATTTCTGGAAACATGCCTTCAGCAACACTTTCATTAATCTACAGCTGTTTGAGCAAATTATTAAGGCTACAAAGCCACAGACCTTCTCCCTTTAAATCAGACATAATTGTAAGTGAATACTTCTTGTGGGCTTTGAAAATCTGTTCCTGGAGCAGGAAATGTTTAACAGCCACTCCAAGTACAATTTTATAGCTGGATTTTAAGCATTATAGACACCCTACGTGCAACATAACTGGAGCATCAGCCTTAGACACTCAGCAGATGGTCTTCTCTGCACTTTTGCACTTAAATACTCACTGTAAAGCACTCCAGCCAGGTCTAAATCCCAGCAGGCTCACTTCCAGAGTCTCCCCTTGTATCAAATGTGCTCATGTTCATATCCATGAGATGATGCACTGACAAGCTCAACAATCCCTCTATCTTGGGGCACGTTTATACTAGAGTTCATTCTTCTTTTCCAGGCACAGCACAAAGTCTCCTCAGGGCAAAAAATATCCCTTATTACATTTTAATGTAGCACTTGACACAACAGAGACTTAATTTGTTGGAAATTTCTGGGCATCTCAGTGAAGAGAATGGGCTAGAGACTCCTTCACAGTGGCAGCAGGCTCTCTGTGGGGCTGATAAGAAGTGACACTCAGGGAACACAGGAACCACCCCATAAGCAGAAAGCCTCTATGCCTTACCTAAGGGCAACAATCAGTTCCTGGAAGATAAGAAACCCCTGATGTTGTGTAATTTATCCTGACTCTGAAGCACCCTGCATCACTCCAATCCAAAGAGTTTTGTTCTAGTAAGCTTCACAACACCTGTTTCAGAGAGTTGGAAGGACAGGTACCTCCAGGAGGAGTTCAAGCTGGAAGTGACACCAGCTCCCATCCTGCCGATCCTTTAGTCCTTGTACCTCTGCTGCAATCTCACCTACTACCCGCACCTTCCAAGCCTTGTCGCTTTACACCATTGTGCGTTTCACCTAGAGCGACACTCCTCCTTCCACCTGTATCATACCCCTCCCTGCCTAATCCCTTTTTCTTTTCCTGCTTCACACACAATTCTTGCCTGCTTGGGTTGACTTTAAATTCTTCCACACAATGTCACACACAGGCAGTCACCCTTGCTCACCCGTATCAAGCATTGTGGGTGTAATCCTCCTTCCCACATTTCTAAGGAACTGCAGTCTCCCTTTTGCACTCTTGCCTTTTCCCCTCCTCCCACAGTCACACAGAGTCACAGATGCTCATGCTGAAGGGCTCAGAGACTGGACGGGCACGTGGGATGACTACCCTTTCCAGTGCACTTGCTACAGTTCACTGCAAGCCTACAGATACATTTAGCTCATGCTTAAATTCACTGTTAACCTCTCCCAAAGAAAGCTGGGATTCTCTGTAAACTGTATTTGCTTAAAAAAATATATATACTAAAAATTAACAGATCTTTGTTTTTAAAAGTACCGTAATCATTTCCTCATGGTCCCAGACTGACTGCTGGATGCTGCAGCTGCTGCTCTGCAGAAGCCCATCCTAACTGCTCCCCTTTGGCATCAGCAATGCCTGGGAGCAACACGGCATCAACAGGATTTCTGTGGGGATGGATATGCTTTCTCAGCTTTTTTAATTCTTTTTGCCCCTGCTGCTTTTTCCATCAGAAGTCTATCCTCACTATGCCATTTCAGTTCAGCAAGCCGCATACTATCTCAGACCACTGATCAACAGGGCTGCATCTGCACAGCTCTTCCACAGTACCTCTCATGCAGGGGCTGGAGACACATGGTGAGACATCGTCTGAGGGCTTACTTGACTTTGACGATGTGGGTACAACTCTCTCCCTGCTCTTTTGCAAGCCCAGTTGACTAATGAAGGATATTACATTCTCAGCAAGTGCTTTGTGCTTTCTGTTTCCTATCTGATCCAACTGCTTGCTGCTTAATGAACTGGCTGAAAAATATGCCAATGGAGACCTTGATCCAAGCTTTGCTGAATTTAGTGAAGTAATATCAGCAGAGATTTTGACCCATAGCTAACAAATATCCTAATAGCCCAGAAAAATAAGGTATTTATATTCTGATTCCAGCTATGCTAGCTTAAATCCAGATTGTTTCTACTGGATTAATTCTGTAAGGTGGAGGGGAAAAAGTTCTCTTAGTGTTTTCCACAGTCAGTTTCGATCAGGCAGGGGAGAACATATGTCCCTTTTCACAAAGGATGGTATTCTCACAACCTTACTAACCCTCTGAACTCCCCAATGTCACTAGTTATTGTGTGGGCAAACACACTTGAGTCCTCACGCCTTGCACATTGACAGTGGTAGAATAGTCCATCACTGCCATCGCTCTGATCATCGCAGGTACTGCTGAGCAGGCCCAACAGAATGCAAAGATAAAGGGGAGATCTGAACCTAAGACACCTAACATCAAATGAGTCATTCCCTTGCTATGCCAGTTCAGGAATCTCTCTCATACTTTACCATTTTTGACTGAAACAAGATACATGAGGCCAAGGAGAACTCATGTAACTTCTGTTCTCATTACCACACCCTCTGCCTGAGCTCAAAATGATGCACTTCCTCAGCCAGTCTCCCAGTCCTACAGCACAAAAGTTTTAGTGCTTCTAGAAAGATCTCATATTGCTCATCTCTCACTCTTCTATTTGAGGGACCCATTTGTCCCAAGAGCTGCTCAGCAAGCCACCAATAGAGGCCAACATTAGTATCATCCCATTAAATCAGTTCCTTCAGAAGAGGCTTTCGTTGCTAAGCTCCTGTGATGTGTGAGCACAGACATAAGGTTGGTAGCACCTAGCCAAGATCTCAGTCAAGTTAAAGACTCTTGCCGCTAATTTTTCCCATAGATAACTATACACAAAGACCAAACATTTTCTGAAGCACCTTGCTGAAGAAGCAGGATCTTTCTTGACAAATGGTCTTTTCACACTTGATTAAGAACATTGTACAGCACCTGGATGCTCTGAATGAGGAAAACAAGCAGCAATTAGATGTTAACAAAACTCTTTAAGATGAGAGGGAGTGAAGATGCAAGTAGAAACCCCTCAAAGGTACATATCACACAACAGGCAATCATGAATACAACCTACTGGGATATAATGGCTCTTATCCATTACTCCTCCCTCTGCACTTACTGGCTGCTAGTGGTGGGGAAGACTGGTTAAAAAGATTCCTCTGTAGTACAGTTCAGAGAATTTTTCATTATTCTGAATCTTCACCCTTGATCCCTTTAGCATTGCAAATGAGAGCCACAACCCTTACAGTTAAAGATGCATTCACTGCTTTTTCTTTAAAAAAACCCAAAACAACAAAAACACACAAACGACAACTGACTAGAAGGATTATTAGCAAAACCAACTTGTACCACCTGGGCCTGAATTGATCCCTACACCTGTGAAATGAAAGACCAACTCTGGGACACTTGATTTCCACCTTAACTGTCCTCCTTTCCCTCCTCCATCTGCCTGTTCCCCCTCACTGTGCAGTTGGCTGCACTAAACATAGCAGAAAGGAAAATTAAAATTCAAAACTAACTTCCCAGTCCCAGCATTAGTTTCTTCACTGCAAGATTCAGGTTATAAAACTGCAGCCTGCTCCTCCTCTCCATGATTTTACCTGCTCCACTCAACACACCTCCTATCCCCTTCTACACCAGTGACTCAGCCATCCCTCTTCCATGGGAACCCTCTTCACAGCCTCTCAACCACTATTTAAGAGCAAGACTTCAGGCGTGGTACCAGAGATGTGTACCCAAGATGTCTTCCAGATTGCTCCCCAAGAAGAGTGCTGAGGGTGCGTGGACTCCAAACACATCCCCTTTCCTGGAATGTGGCCCATTAATAAATCAAACAGAATTAACAGCTCTGCAGTGTCTCCTGGGCTTGTCTGAACCCTTGGTCCCCCTCAGGATTGCTCTGCCCAAACCCTTAATCACTGCTGGCCGGAGACTCCTCTCTTCATGCTGAGAGAGAGAGAGAGAGTTTAAGGCAGCATTTTCTTCAGTGAAGCAAAAGACATAATTTACTTTTTTTTTTCTCCCGATAGGATCAGTATTTGCTAATGAGGTATCATTGTTTCAGACAAGTTTTTCCAGCCTCTTGAAAATGTTATTTTGATCCTCCTTGAGCCCGTACATGAAGCTCTAAAGCTGTATATATGCCTAAAGAGAACTCATACTCATTCACCTTGGAAAAAAGGGGTTGCCTGCCTTCCTCAGTGCACTGGCTTTTTCAAACTTAATTTCTCTTTCTGGTACATTTCTCAAAAGCCTGACACATCCTCTACATGTTCCTAATAGACACAGCCACTTTATATGTCCCGGGGAAATGTTCTTCCAATTTCCCCAAGTATAGTCGTCAGTAGAGATGTTCTCTGAAACACAGACAGGCAAAACATATTGTCCACTCTGCTTTTATGAATTACAGTCTCACTAGAGAATAAGACTTAATATATTTTATTCCACTAGGACAGTTGGATCTATATTTTATTCCACTAGGACAGTTGGATCATGACTAAACAGCCCCAGCTGTATTACCAATATTATTAGTAAAAGGATATAAATACTAAAAGTGATATAAATACTAAAAGTAGCCGTTAGCAGCATAGGAAGGAGCCCCGTTAACATCATAAAGATTGTAAAAAATAGTTCAGGAAGAGATTAATTGAGGCTAAATATCATCAGACAACACAAAGGATGAAGGAGGACTCAAGATAAGTATTATAATTAGTTGTAAATTATTCTAACTGGTTAAATTGGGATTATCTCTAAAAGTTTGTCTTTTGCTCTTCTCCCCACCCCTCCCTAGAAACTGTGAGGAAAGAGAAGTCCCATGATTTAAAATGAACAAACAATAAAGTACTGCTTTAGTTGTTCGTATAAGGAGAAATAGCATTTGGCAAACACTCATTTATCTCCCTTCTCCTCACACAGATGCAGTGAGACCATACAGGGGAATATAAGTGGATTCAATCTTCCCCTTCCTGTACCCATCCAGCCTTGTTCCACAGGCTGTCCTCATGAAATCACCATCCTCTCGGCTATCCTGCAAAACATCGACACAACCTGAAGGCCTAAAAGATTTAAGACTTAAAACTCTTGTGGCTATGCTCAGGGACCCACATAAATAAGTCCTGAGTGTCTCATTAACTCTCTTCTCTCCAAAGAGAAGATGTGAAACAAGTCGCATGCCTGCCCATGCTCTACCTTGGTCATTATTTAGTCAGGTATCAGGTTATCTGTTATGTATTATTTATGCACCATGAATATTTACTAGTGATGGGGAAAAATAAATTACCTGCTGTCTACATCTATCTGCCGATGTTAAACCATCCTCTTGCCCTTTGGCAGCAAGTGATTTTCCCAGGCTGCCACTGCAATTTGTCAGCCCCCCAGTGACTTTTTCAGCCCACATTCCCCATATGCCTCGATGAGCAGTAACTGGATGAGGCTGCCGCTTTTCCTACACTCATCTTTTGGGGCTTTCTCAGGAGGGTGCAGGTCACACACAGCACAAGCAGCACCACGAGCCCACTCAGATACCTCAAGGCAGGCTGTCCTTTGTTTCCCACATCTGTTATTCAAAGCCCATGAAAGAGGCTAAGGAGTCCTAATCCAGGCACACAAACAAACCCATGTACATATCCTGCAGAAAATGGCAGATGCTGGTCTTGGCTTCGAATCTGGCCACAGCCTGGTGTATTAAAGCTGTTCCTCTGAAACAAGAGCTAGGACTAGTTCTCTCCCTATTAGAAAGAATATAACAACTGGGGATTTATGGCTTTCCTACCAATGGAATTGGAGTTGTAGTCTTGGGCAGCACCCAGGACAAAGCACATCCTTGCAAGTTTAAGCATCCTTAATCCCCTGAATTATTCCATACAGTTATATACCACCTTACAGACCCTCAAGCAACGCAGCACTTACTACTGACGGCTAAAATGCTACTCACTAGCCAGTGGCAAGCACTGACAGCCTCTGCACCACACAAATCTACTGCTTAAGGCCATGCACGTGGTTCTCCACTTTATTACAGCTTCTAAACCTTGCTACGTTTGAAAAGCTCATTGGAACCCGACTGTCACAATTCAGAAGCAGTCATCAAAAGCTGGCTAGAAAGAAGAGCAGAGAGGTTTTGTTTGCTTAATTAAAACTGGCTTCATAATGGAAGTTATCATGGTTCATATCAAACAGCAATTAAGAAAGCAGGATGTGACTGCTGGCTTTGCTCAAAACATGAGCTAAGCCTTTTCTGGACTCCAGTAAATCCAAATAATGATGACTTAGCCCAGTGTGGAGTTAGCAGCTCAGCATTGTCAGTCTAATTTTATCGCAAGTCTCACCATATTTATATTTTTCTCTGTAGCCCTAAATTTGTATTAATACAAGATAACCTCTAGTTTTGCAAACAGAGTGACAGAAAAATCTTGAAAATGTGACCCAAGTGCACAGAGAAAGTTTCAAAACCACTGACAAATAAAAAGAGAGACTTTTTTTCTTTAAATCTCTTGATTTTTAATCCTTTCTCTTGAGTTTTTAATGCTCCAGCCATGAGTTTCAAACTGGCAGCCCAGGGAATGATGACAGACAGACAAGGACTGAGAAGGGCAGGAACCTGGTGCTCCCCATTAACTCCATTAGCAAGGGCTTCAGCCTAAGCCAAGATAATCGTCAAAGCCACTCGGAAGCCCCCAGAGCTAAGCTGATTTACACCGGGTAAAATCCAGCCATGAGGACTTACATACTTGTCCACGCAATTACACATCCCTCTGCTCAGCCTCTCTGAAAAGACCAACTCATCAACCTGCTCATCACCTGGAAACGACGCCCTCAGTGATCCATTCGCACGGCTCAATACACGATCTATTCAATATGTGATCCACTCAATGCAGCTCAAGAGGCATTTTTCTCGGCTCACTGGCCTCTGTAGAGGCTGTGCTGGGAGCACTCTGTTTTCCATTATACGACTCTGTCTTTTCTTGCTTAAACCTCCACCAAATTTGAATGGATCGGGATGACATTTTTCATGTCAGGTGTTTGCCTCTGGCTGTACATACACTCACACGTATCTATGTGTGTATAGATACAATTTGGGAGGAAGGCTGAGATTTCATGTGAAGCAGTTTGGCTGTTCCTAAGGCTAGCCATAGGAGGGCTGAGTTCAGCCATGTCCTACATGTATCCTTCCCACTCCAAACAGCTCCAGTCTCCTGTTCTCATGACACGTCCCCAACTTCAACTTCACACCAGCTGACTTCAAGTTACTTTGCCCTCCAACTGTGACATTGCAGTGCAGTGTTTTGGACACTGTCTATATATTCACTCTATCCCAAGAACTAGCTGACTAGATACAATTTTGGGGTGCAATTGAGGACCTAATTTCTATCAGCAGCTGGAAGCAAAGACAAATCTGACCTACATGTCCATCTCCATGATGGAGCTGAAACGTGAAGGTGTTACAGCTAAGACACAATACTGGTGACAGACCACAGATCCTTGTAAAGGATGGGAAGCAAGGACAGCCCAGAAGTGTAAACCCTTTGCTAAAACATCATGTGGGCTTCCATAGGTTAGGGTAGTCTGGGACCCACAAGGAGATCTCAAAGAAGATTAAGTAACCCATAGTCTAACTCTCATCCTAGGAGCTAATGATGGAGCCACATTCTGCTTCCTTTCAGCACAACTGGCTACATGCCTCCATTGACAGCACCATCAGCACCTCCCCACTGCTACAGCAACACTGCTCATTGCTGCTCAGTAACAGGAAACTATCACCATTTAAAAAGAAATGGCTGGTGCAGGAGAGAAGGGCGGGTGTGGAAACGCAAGTATACTGAAAAATGTGAAAACTCAAAATTGAGGAATCTTAAAATATTATATATATATGCTTCCAAAAAAAATTTTTTTAATCATTATTATAACTGATGAGATCAAAACAACTCTCTCTTCCACGGTTTCAATCATTGACCCAAGGTGCACATTCATCTAACAATGTGGTCTTTTTGCGGGCTAGGAAGACGAAAGCAATTACTTCTGTAACCATCTCACGTCACAGGAGGATCCCCTCTAGGAGTCTGATCACGTTCGCAGTTCAATGGGAAAGGGTCCAATTTGACATGTAATTATACCTGAAAGGGTGGAGGTGTTCTGCTAATGATGTTCTCACACCAGAGACACTGCATTTTTCACCGAGAGGGATACACACCAAAGAAGGTAAGAATCCAAAGTGCCACTGATGTTAATTCAATCAACTCTGTAAAGTTTAAAAAAGGATTTAAAATCTTTTCCAGGGTATCACAACTCACCCTTTCTCATCTTCCTTTCATGCAGACCCCAGGACATGAGGCAGAACCTCCCCAACTGTTTGTTATATGTTAAACTGCAGCCCTAATAAAAAAAAAAAAGCATTTGTTCCCATCTCGCTTCCCTCTGCTGCCATCAGGACTCTCCCTGTCCCCAATGCACAAACACAGAACGAAGCAGACTTCAGACACGGATATTGAAAAGAGATAAGATGAATTGCATAAAGAATTAGAAAAAGCAGGCGATAGCTTTTGACGTGATCAGACTGGAAATCAAAATCTTGGGCTTTGAAATGCCCTGGGTGGAGCAGCAGTTGCTCACATGGGACAGACAGGAGCTGGACCAGCCTCTGGATGCAAGCAGATAAAAGTTCAACTCTCTTCCACTTTGGGCCAGGTAAAATTTATCTCCATGTCTTCCATAGAGTCCAGTAGTGGGAGGGCAAATATGCCCAACTTCTGCATCTATGGCCACGTGGTGCCTTGCCACCACCTCCAGCCTTGCTGTTCTGTGCTTCTGGCTGTGTTTTCCGGTACCTACTCCTCCCTCCCAAAGACGTAGTATCCTTCTTCACTAGAGGCACGTGCAGTCATGCTGCACACATGGTGCCAAGGTGATTAATGAAGTCTGTTATTGAGTCTTGGTGTCTTGATTTCAGGAGCTGCACTAATAAACAAAAGTAGCCATAAAAGATCCCCTGTGTGAGCATACATTACAGTAGAGGAAAAAAAACCCAGCGGTCAGGAAATAATCAACTTAAAACACGCAGAAACTGAGAGATATGAACAGAAAAGGCAACTTCATGGAAGATGAAGTAAAGACTCCCCCATGGACTACAAAAGGCAGTGAAAAACAGTGAATAGGAGATTCAGATTTGCTTTGAACCTTACTTGCTCCTTTTGAGCTGCTGCTGACCTTTTTCTCCCCCAAATTTCAAATATTCAACTAGATGCACAAAAGACACTGACTAAAGCATTCAGTGCAAATAATCAACAGGCAAACTAAGAAGTGTGGTCACATACCACTTTTTGTATCACAGCTCACATAAAGCTTCATCATTTCAAAATCTATGTGCTTACTGGGAATTGTTAGAACTTGCCAGTCATACTGTACTGTAAGGAAACAACCCAGTTAATAGAAGAGAAGCAGAACGCACACATGTTCTGACTGCAGTCTCTGCTGGCGGAGAGAAGTTTCTGAGAGAACAAAAGGATTTCTACATAGCAGAGCAGAACTGAGTTTCTGTTCTGGTTTTGTGTTGTTAGCCTCTCAGTGGCACTGCACAGTCAGATGAAAAAAAATAATTTTACTTAAAGACTCTGTACCTTCCCAGGACTTCAATTAAGTGTTATGAGGGGTGACATCAGATTGAACTGAAATAACTAATAAGCGTTCAGGTACAGTCAAAGGTCAGATGTGCCACTGGATACTTCTCAGGTCAACCAAAATACACAGTAAACTGAAAGGAAAAAGTTTAAAATAACTAGCGGATGTGTCTCGTGCATCTGCACACATGTTCCGCCTCGGGGAAGTTCATATCTTGCTTCAGCTGTGCTAAGATCTCTGTTCCAAGGGGTCACCTCACCCTGCCATTCCATGGAAGCCTTCCTACCTTCCCATTGTGAGATAACTGTAACAGTTGCACATCTCCCTCCCACACTCACTCTATCCAGAAGTCCTCCCCTGGGTCCATGCCTCCAGGTCTTTATTCCATTTCTATCAGAAATATTAATTATTAACCACATCGGGCAGAAGTCTTGCAAATTTAAAGGAAGGTGCTTCCCATTCTTCATCTTCCCTTCTTATGTCAAAAATATGAAGTGAAGAATGGAAGCAATCCTGTCACATTTTTCAAACCCTTCAAAATCCACATGGGAAGCTCATCCATCATTCACTTTAAACAGCCAAAACAAAATGGTCTGAAACAAAGCAGCACAGCGGAGTCCTGCCAGCTCTCTCCTAAATGCCAAAGCCCAGCAGTTTGGGGATGGCCTCGTAGGTGATGCCAGACACCAGCTGCTTGTCTGGGGCATCTCACACCTTTGCAGGTCTCACCCTGCTGCATGGCAGGGCAGCAACCGTCCAGTGCAGGTTGGGGCACGGCTCACTGCCTCAGCAACCATAAGCTGCACATTAAGAAAGGTTACACATTTCATTACAGTATTATCAAATTCTGTCACAAGCCTCTCCCCCGCTCCCTCCAAATATGTTAAAGAGGGTCGTACTTTACCATTAATTATGCTGAATTATGCTGAGGCTTTGCCTCCCTCGCACGCTACACTTGAGCGGTCTGAGCACAGAGCCCTTTGATCAGAAAGCAGTAAGCTGTACTGGAAACCAAGACTGCACTTCCTTAGGATCTCCTCTTAATACCCGTCACCTGCATCTTCAAAGCAGGCTGTATTCAGGGCACATTTATACATACATGACAGGGTTGGATTTCAGTTCATGATCTGGCTGCCAGTACCAACAGTTTATCTGAGCCCTGTTTAATCTTTGCTGTACTCAGTACAAGGTTAAATAAGCGACCCGCCTCTATCAACCTCGCACTTGAGAATCTTATAGAAGATAACCCTTTTTCTAGGAACCAACATCCTATGTTCAGTTGCTTAACTTCTCCCCATGAGAAGGCCATGAGAGGTTATACAGGGATAACCAACACAAGGGGCCAGAGATACCAAGCAAATGCATTACAGCATGTCATGGTTCAACTCCCCATTGAATTATATGTGGAAGTAAATCTGAGAGACTCAGAGCGTAACATCCCCCAAACAGATGTAATATAGCTCTGTTCCGCTCCTCCAGCCACAGAGAAGGAAGACTGTAGCAGAGCTGCTCCTGTAAAGGGGAGGAAAGGCAAAAAACTTAACCTTCAAAATCCCATATTGAAACACCCTGTCAGGACATTCCAATGCTCTTTGACTATAGATAAATATAAAAATATACTTCCATAAATATTATAAAGAAAAAATAAAAACATTGATAAAAGAAGATTATCAACTAAGCAACACACTGCATGGTACAGCTCTTCCAGCCATCCACCACTCCAGCAGCAAGCCTATACACGTCAATGGAAGGCACAATTTTAGGAGAATACGGTCTTTGTTGCTGATACAGCTTGCATATCCCCATCATTAAAAACAAACTATAAAAAGCTTCCACAAGAGCAGCAGCACTAAAGGAAACTCCTACCACTGACGGCATAATCCCCAAGGCAATATTGTAATAAAGACTATTTTTTTTAAATTTTTTTTTTAGTCATTGTTTTCTTTTTGGAAGGATTAAATTTTCAACTAAATGCCATTTTTATGGAATAAAAAAATAATTGCATCTTATTATTTCCACTTAAATACATTCTTGCAGAGTTTCAGGGCAGCTCTAGTTTTCTTCTCTTCCTATTTTCTGAACATAGAGCAACCTCACAGGTAGGACCTGTGCTGTTGAATACCGCACTGAGGCAGCGCATCATTTCCTTCTTGTTCTGTTTTTCATTAGAATTGCCTATGAAAAAAACATTTTAAAAAAAATTATTTCTGCTAGGTCATATAACAGAGAGTTTCTTTGTGCACTGATAAGGAACACTTAGAAAACTAGGAAGGCCATGTTCTATGACAAAAAAAACAAAGTCCTGAATGTTTGACATTTTCCACAGATTTGCTGAAAAAAAAGTGAGCAACAAATATGTCTTTTGGTAAAATATGAAAAACTGAAATAGCAAGAATTCTCAGTAATGTTTTGCTTCCTTTGAAAAAACATTTCTCCTAGAAAAAAGGATCTTTGATGAAACATTTTAACCAGACAAATAGCATTTCCATGAGATACAAGCCATGCGGTACATTAAAGGAGGCAGACTCCTGGCTTTCTCATCAGGGCTTTCTACAATTTTCTTTTGCCTCATTTCAAACAAAGGTCAACATATAGTGAAAAAATATTGGAGCTGCTCTCTGCATGTGGGAAAATGAAAAAGAAAAAAGTACAACTGTCAAGATTCTGGCAGAACAATCAATGAATTAAGCACCGTTCTGTGTCCAACAAGTGCCTACAGACTTGGCCTACGATCCGGGATCCTGTGGGATACCCACAAAAATATACAGCAAGTAATAATATCCCTACCAGAACAGTCCAAATCCTTTACTTCTGAATCTCTCTTACAGATGAATAGTCACCGGTGCAAAGAGACTTAACTGCTGTCAACAAATGCCTTGTGTTTGCCACAGGGATGTCCCATCCTGGCCAAGCCCAAGTCCAGCAGAATCAGAGAAGCCAAACTATGGGCATCATTGGTCAAAGCATCCACTTTTCTTGGCTACCAAAGAAGGGCAAAGGCAATTCCACATCTCTGGATGAGCTGGGAGACCTCAGTCAGCAAAATGTCCTCCTCACTCTGCTTCTGACATGATGCACCATGTCCCTGTTCAAGACAACATGCTACTAAGCAGCACATGGAGGGCTTTCAGGGGGTTGCATTTTGGGCAACATGCAGACAGATTTGATTGCTCACAGTCAACTAAAATTTTAATCTGAAAGTAAAACATCCCTGAATGAAAACATCAGCAGTCTTAGCAAGCTAGCCCCACTGCCCTGGCTTGAGCTGTCACCTGTGCCTCATCAACAAGCAAAGCAGCAAAGAGTTGAGGTGGCAAAGTTTGGAAGATGCCTCTTATATAAGCTCAGCTTTAGACAAAATCCAATAATTAATTTCCACCCTGCAAATAGAGCTCTTTGCAATTCCATCCCACATAAGCTCAATACCACTTTTCCATTTCATTTCCTCCGTGTCCAGGATGCCTCTTACTTTCTTCACTCTGCAGTTAATTACTGTAATATATTCCCCAGTTCTGCAGGTCTTGTTGTTCAGTTTTGGTTTGGTGGTTTGTTTTTTTTTTCAAGCCACAACAAATCACAGCAAGTGCAATGCAGGCAGCTCCCCCAGGTCCAGTCCTCAACCACCAGCTTTGGAATACATCAAAACTCTCTGGAGAAGTCTCCAAGCAGAGTACTGGGGCATTTACCCAAAAAGCCCTCCTGCTCTCTCCGAAGAAGCTGCGGCTCCTCCATCACTGTTTTTCCCCTGAAGTCACAAATTCCCTGGCAGGTGAAGTGCAGGTGAGAGACAGGTACAGGTGGGAACATGGGATGCACATTTGGCAAGGGGTGGGTGAGAAGCCCACAGACTTCCTGCCACCAGCAGAAGCACACTCAGATCACAATGAGTTTTTCACCTTTTGGTACCCACATTGACAAGTGCTTGAAACACTAAGGGACATGATTGCTCCAGCTGGGCCTGCAGCACCTCCAGTGGGTGAGATGAGCCCGCAAGTTTGATGCACTGCATCGGCAGTTGTCACCTTGCAAGGGGTTCCGACAGGCAGCACAGCTCTGCTGCTACTGTGGCATTTTATCTCCTCCATCCCAGCTTAGCGCAGGTTTCCCAGGTTTGAGAACTGACAACTTGGGTCTGCTTGCAGCAGCTCCAGGGAGGATTAATCCTCACAGCAGAATTCACCACTGTGGTGCCCTAATGTCATCTCAGACCTGCAAGAAGTAATGGATCACACTGATCCATTCAGGCGTTTCTTGTAATTTTACGGATCCAGCTTTGATCCGCAGATTTAATAGTCTTACAAATGTGAAAAGGGAATTGCATTGCCTAACCTCTTGCCTGTAACTTACTCCTTATGTGACCCACCAGGGAAAGGTGATCTTTCAAGGAGGATTTCAGCTCAGCCCTGACCAGACAAGACAGTTACTACCTGCCTTTTCCCAGCTCAGGTACAGGTAAAGGCAACTTGCATGTATTTTTATATCTGCAGCACAGAAAGGCCAGCCTGTTAAAATGCTCCATGACAGGGAACACAAGCAGCTTGTGGAAGAGCCAAACTCTTTTCCCCATGGGGAAGCGGGGCAGGGAGCCAGCAGGCAGAGGTGTCTGTCTGAGCAAGGAGCAGCAACACTCATGAAGGCAGGTGATAGTCCTGGTACAGGACACACAGCTGGGACTCAGCAACGCTGAAACCAAAACTCAGAGCCACCTCTGAGTTTTCCAGCTGAGAGAGGTTTCTGCACAGCACAGCTGCCTTTCAGCTTCAGCATGGCATTAGTAACTGCTAGCTATGTCAGATAACTCCCAGGAATCTCCACGGCACAGTGCTCCCATCATACCTGGGATTTCTTTTCACAGTGGTGCTTCCGGAGGAGGGAGCAACTCGCTCTCAAGCACAGCCTCAGCTGGCATCTCTGGCTGCAACTCTACCAAGTGCAGCCTGACAGCACAGCAGAGACTCAGCAAACCCTTTTGATGGGGATTTCAGATGCACTCAGTAGCTGTGAGGCAGAGAACAACTAATTAAGGGAATGGGTTTACTCAGCCACAGAGAGAGGCAGACCTGCCTGGTAAGAACAGGCAGCAAATACATCGGCCCAAAAGGGCACAATCCCTCACCTTTTCCATCCAAGGCAGTCTCCAAGACATAACTATGCTATACCTAGATTAAAAAAAAAAGATCAATCAAAACAGATGGTTAAGCTGTCAAATTAGCCACCAGAGGGAGGTATGGCAATACAACAAAAACCCACTTAATTGACAATGCAAGAGTAAAATTAAGTGCTGTAGATACTGAGATACACGTTCAAGCAAAGTACCTTCCCTTTTCCTCTATGCCAATCCTTCTGAGCTGTAGATAACAGCAGGAGAGCTGTCCTGACTCACCACCTGTAGTCTGCAGTACAGGTTTGCAGAGATAAGTTATCTGCACAGCCATGGAGGTGGTGGGCACTGCCACAAACACGCTAGTCCGCAAATAAAGCCCTGCAAGTGCAAGTCTAGCTAACCAGGATGCCAGTATCACATTAAGCTCTGGGACTCTCTCTTTAGCGTTCCTTAGGGAGAGCTCTTTATCACAAACATGCCAAAAAAGACACTGATGCCACCAGGAACACACTGCTTAGCAGCTCCTTGCTCTGGTACCATGCACTTCATCTGCCTGGCCCATCATCTTCATCTGGGGCCAACAGTCACTCGCTTCTTCTTCAAACTCCTGCTTTAATTCTCTGAACCATACTCAGGATAGTGGAAACCTGATCACAGGCCTGCTGTGATAGGGCTGATAAATAATTAGCGAAAGGCATAGAGGACAAAGCAGAGGAAACATGGATTTCCCTCCACTGTATCTATGAAACAACACTCAATTATCCATGTACAGGGCTGGTCTATAATGTCTATCCCATGATTGTCTATAATACCTACCCCGTGATCTACCCCAGAATAGCTAGTTGCTGATTTGGAGTATAAAAACAATAAATGAAACAATATAGATGACATTTTGTTGCTTATTTCCATTCCTAAGGGAAAAGCAAATGTATTCCAATAGCAATAAAAGAAACAAATTTTTATTGTATTTATTTATTTCAGTTTGAATAATAAAAAGGGCAGATACCAGACTGGAAGCAGGCAGCAGGTAACCCTTCTCAGGAAACAACAGCTCTGCTGAATAACTAAACCCAAAGCAATCCTGCCTGAGGCCGGGTGTCAGAATACAGACACAGACGTCCCCCTGCAAGCCACTCTGAACAGGTATGGTCATCAGAAAAGCAAGTGGGAAAGATAAGTGAGTGGGTCTCGAGGAGCGTGGGCAGCCTCAGGGGGATCCAGCCACTTCAAGGCTTGTTGGGGGACAAGCTGAGCAAGGGTTTGGAGGCAGGGTGGCCAGTGAGGTCAGACCCAGGGGCCTCTGTCAACTGCAAGAAATGCTCTTCTTATTCAGGGCTAGACTCATTAAAATGGCCACCAACATCCTCACAAAGCAAAGCACGGCTGCAAACACCGCCCAGCGATGCCCAGTGGAGCTGCCAATTCACAGTCAGGCTGATGGGGTTTGATATGTTCACAGAATGTTTTCCCAGGTCAAAAGGCAATCACTCATTGAAATAACCAAGTGTCTCTGTGGCTCAACATGTCAGATGCTTTGCTGGAGATGGGGGCATAAGCAGGGTCAGGTGTGCTCTGTGCCTGGCCTGGAGCAGATGGAGGGAACCAGTAGAAGGGACACTCCAGCCTGGCTCCCACATCCCCCACAAATGCCCTCTTCCCAGAGAGGAACACATCTCCCGCCTTTGTGGTTCAAGTTCTAATGTGCTATGAAGGCTCTCAATTTCAGTTTGCACTGGAATGAACAATCCCAAACCTCTTCCTCTGCTATCACCTCTCATGGAAATCCTGTTTTCAATCCCCAGGAAAAAAAGAAATCCATCATTCCTGATACAAAATATCAAGATAAATATATAAACATAAATCCAAGAGGAAAATTCTTAATCCAAAGAATGTATAGTCTCATGCCAGAGCTAAAACAACTCTATCTTCCAGCTGTGTTTTTCCACTTAAAATTCTGGCACAAAACCCCAACTGTTGCCTTCAGGTCCTTCCCAGGAAGGAAAGAATTCAGAGCCTTCTCATTTTAGTGGCTGCCCACTTCTCTGGTTAAATTAATTCTACAGGGACAATACTGAAAAGAAAGGGAGATATAGGGTGGCAGAGAAGGAAGAAGAAAGAAGAGTAATTACGCATGTAGTGGCACTGCATCAAACCTTTGCCCAGCACAGAGATATTCTGCAATTACTTAACATAACAAATCAAAATACACAACATACCCTCTGGGTAAAATCTTAGAGAAACACACTCATCTCCAAAAGTCATCAGCCAAAAGATTATTTGCATCCATATTCTGTATCTTTATCAGCAAAAGGACCTTAAATCAAATTTAGAAGACCTCTTGCCCTAGCATAGCGCTGCAGGGAATTAAAAGAAACACTGCCCTGTTTTGTGTGCCCTCCGATTTCTTTGAGGCACTCAGTGACAGGGCCATTCTCATTTCAGAAGATGCTTTTCCAGAAAGAAAATTACTCTCACATGGGATTGTGAAGAAAAGGGTTTGTTTTCTTTAGGATCTGCCTCACTTAGAGATGCTGGTAACACATAAGCCTCAACAGCATCTCATGGTCTCTCCTGCTTCAGCAACAAACAGCATTATCCCCATTTTACAGGGAAGCCAGAGGCACAGACATAATGCAGTAGATTGGCAGCAGGATGAGGAATCAAGTTCTGCTCTGACTCATCCTACGCCTCCTTCACAAAACTTCAGTTTCCTCACAGCCACTGTGATGCAACAGGCACAAGGGATTTTTGCACTGTGCTTTTTGGAGATCCAGACTGATAGCAGTTCTTGGGAAAGCACATATGTACACCTCCACAGCTAAAAAAACAATAGTGCACAGTGGTCCTCACTAGCAGGAGGTGGAGTGTTTCTTTGGACTTTCCCTCCATAGACTACAGGAAGGGTCCTTTACCTTATCATCCCTGCCTTGGGATGAGGAAGTCTGAGCTCTACAGCTGCTTGTGTCCCCCCCAGGGCCTGTGGAAGGACCCTAGCTCTTTGCTCCCAGTGGGGCCATCTGAATTTGGACAAATGAAATTCCACTTGGCATCAACAAAAACTGATGGCTTGCACTGGGGTGTCTCCATGGTCCAGCAGCATCTCTCACAGCAACCCACCTCTCAGGCAAGGAAGCTGCCTCTCCTGCCTGCAGTCCTTTCAGTTGCTTGTCTCTGGCCACACTGCCTGTCCCTCATTACCCATCCCCACCTCTGCTAGCCCCTTACCATACCCACCCCCCTTCCCTGGGTACCATGTACCCCACCTGTTTTGCACCAGTCTTGTATGTCTGACATGGCCTCCCCTGCAATTCTCACACCCCCTCCAGACAACAAATATAAAGGCACTTAAATCATCCTCAAATCCCTCTCACAGGGGAGCAATGCAATATTAACAAGGCAATACCAGCAGCAGTGAGAATACTTCTATCCAATAGTGCCATCAAAACCAGCACAAGCCTTTCCCTGAAAGCTGTGAGCAATCTATTTTCTTGAAGGATCCAGGCTGTCTCTGGGGATTTGCAGAGGAAACGCTTCTGCATACCTTGTGTTTCTGAAGTCTAGCACAGAGGTGGGGCTGTTCATTGCTAAGCCGCTGGGGACACAAACTCTTGATACCACAGGATTCCAACACATTTAAAGCAATCTGGTATATTATGCTCCGCCATCTGAATTACAACATCTCTTCCACACCTGCTGCTGCAGCTCCTCTACTCCTCTTGGTAACCAACATGATTTAATAGTAGCTTGGGACCGACTTCACTGCCCTGTTATAAGAAACTAATCTCTTACTTGCAATCTACTAGTAACCTTCAAAGTCCTTTGACATAAGCCACAGAGATCTCGATAGCAGCAACTGCCCTTGGTAAATCAAATGGTCTCAAGACTTTTCCAGGCAACATCATTTTTAGCAGCCACCTGGATTATGGATTTGTGGGAAGGCTGGAGTTGTTTCACATGGCTACTCAAACACGCATCTTCAGGCCATTTTGGGATATTTGTGTTCAAAGTACAAAATAAGCTCTGATTAACATGGTAATTGTTGTATGATCCTGGTGTCTCGAGTACACCAGCTGCTCCCAAAGCAGCAGAGGGAAATAGGAATGTATTTCCATCTGTGGGGGAGGTGGTACTTCAGAATGAGCAACCTATGCATTTACAAAACTGTCCATGGAGGAATTCAGCTCAGAAATGAAGGACAGTCTAGTGGTCAAATAATTTAGGTTTAAATCTCTCCCCAGAATTTAACATGACCAGAGGTAAATCACCACCAGCCCTTATCTGCAAAAGAGAATCAAATGCTTCCATCCATGAAAACTGCACATGGCAGGACATTGCATGGTTTTAAAGGTCAGACCAGGTAGTGATGGATGGACAGATAGAGTAATCATTTGATTGCTCTGGGGGAAAAAGCACCAGGCATCACCTTTACCCATAAGAATGGCTTAAGCAGCAAGCACTTGGATACATCACATCACCTGCACAGCCAGAAATCTGTGTACATGGCAAGCCTTGGGTACCTTTCCAGCAGCTGGCAGGCTGGCAGCTACACCAGAAAGCTTTCCACAAGTGCTGGTTTGCATGTCTCTTATGTTTTTGCTCTAACTAGATTTTCATTGTGGTTATTTGTTTCCTAAAACTCTTCTTGCAGACAAACAGGATAAGTGGATGCACCTGAGGAAAATAAGCTTAAGAGTCCACAACACTGGTGTTTTCAGCTTAATCCTCCATGAGAATCCATACCCCAAATCTGAGCTGGCAACAGTGCAGGAAGACAAAAAAAAAACAAAAAACAAACCACAAACCAGACAAAACTATGCCATCCATGATACCATTCACAGTTTGGATCTGCAGACTAAAGAAGCCTCAGAGAAAATAAGACTGTAATTAACTAATGGGATTAATTCTTAGACAGTGCAGTCTCTTTAGGAGAAATAAGGCAGGGGATGGGACACAACCAAGAGATTACTGGCTAAAAGCTAGCAAAAACCGTTTACAACAGACAATTCTACCCATCAAAGGCACATGTAAATCAATGAATTGTTGATCCATCACCTTAGTTTTCACAATTACTTTTCACAGCTTCTTGCTTCAAATCACCCTCGGAGCTAAAGCTACTGCTCTGAGTTCCCTAGAGATCATCTGTTGTTCAAAGCAATCAGACTTGTAGAGGACTTAGAGTTTGTCTGCTTGGTATTTAATGATATGCATCACTGTTCAGACAGATTATAAACCAGTTTCACCATTATAAATCATAACAGTGAGTTATTCAGCCCAGCAAAGAAACATTAAAATCTTCTGTATAGTTTTGTTACCATAAAGGAAAAAGCCACTGAGTTGTTCTCAAGAAGCACTTGACAAAGGGAAGGATAAATTAAACCGTAAATAGAAGTGAAAATGCGAGAGCAGAGTCATCAGTCACTGTGGCTCGTACAGAAGTTTATTAGTCAGCCCTAAGATGGGAGAAGCCAGTGGCTGAATCAGGCAACTGTTCCAGCTAATGGCAAAGGTGTGCAAAACAGCAGGGAAATGGGACACTGCATGAGCTGTTGTGCAAAAAAAAGGATCCTCACAAGGAGGAACCGAACTAGCAAAAAAGCAGAGATCCCAACTTGAATTGCACTGCCCAAGGCACCCAGATTAGGTCATTGTCACTGACATTGTCGTGCCCTTCTAGAAAAATGGGGGAAGTTATTCAGCTCTTCGGTTCCCATCCTGCCCGTGAGACTGAGGCCCCTGTAAGCACCAGTGCCTGACTCACTACCACACCAGGATGAGAATTATTTCAAGAGGGTAATAAAAACTCCCTTCCTTGCCACCAGCTGGCAGCTCACCCCACCACAGGTCTTGCACATTGCCCTGATGCCCACCTAGCCACTGTGGTACTTAAATATTGTCTCAAAATACCATGAGGAGGCCAATCCCCAGAACTTATCCAGCAAGGTACAAAATGTATCTGGTGTCAATCTATATTTTATGTCTGTTCAGCACATGATGGCTCTGTAGCCCACCTTTGCCTGAGCCCACACTATCGATTCCCTGCTCGTCTGGGGTCTGTCTTCATGACTCACTCGAGCAGTATGAAACAGCACTGTACTCACCAACAAACTGCTGCCAATCTCCCTGTCCTCAAGAGAAGCAGCAGCCTTTCTTCCTTAAAGCTTTCCTTGGCCTCCAAATGACTCTCTCTTTCCGGGAACTTCAGCTACACCTAGCAATCCTCTTTATTTTATGCTCTGCACCCAAACCCAGTGCTGCTCCCTGCAACTTAACAGCTGCCAAATCCCCTCTCCAGCAGCAGCTGCACGTGAATGCTCCTGCAGAGCAGCAATCACATTTACCCCGCATTTTATACAAGTGGTCAAGTGTTTGGGAATAGCCAACAAGAAATCATGTTGCATTTATGCTAATACTACAAAGCTTAAAAGATTATCTCTGTCACATTCTTGAGTTACAGAATCAGGTTGGTTTTAAATGTGAATCAAGCCTAGAGCCCAAGCTCACTTCTAAGCTTTAATGCACATTCCCTGGAAGGCCAAAACACTGGTAACTGTGAGGTACAGTACAGGACAAAAAAAATAGAGAAAAAAAAAAAACATGAAATACAGCCCCCCTGGAGCTCAATTACTTCTGACTCATCCTCCTAAACGAGTTCTTTGCCTCCATAAATCAGAGGGAACAGAAATACTGGCACTGCTGAGAGGGTAATTATTCTTGCACAGTGTGAGGGGAAAATACACATGCTAATAGTGCCAGTTCATGAGACTGTGCTGTTGTCGACAGCAGGAAAAACCCGCTTTTAAAAACACAGCAGGGCCCACTGCAGCCTGTATGACAGCACTCGGTCCCACCTGCACACTTGGGACTGCGGGAGAGGTATGAGAGCTCCTGCAAATCTGCAATCCAGGAGCCACAGGAGGACACTGAGCATGGGCACCTCCACAAGAACAAGGTGGGTCAAACCTCCTCATTAACATTCTTCGGGGTTCATGATGCTTACTTCCCCCTGCCTGCACCAGGAGGGTCTTGAGCTTGGTTGCTCATCAGGGAACTAGTGGAGCATTCTGAAAAAAAGGGCACAATTTCAGATGTCATGCAGTTTTCAAGGGCTTTTCCTTCCAAGTAGAGAACTTAAGAAAACCCAGGGCATTTGTGACCTTTCCTAAGGCATGTAGGTTTGACTTAGGAAATATTGCTGGTCCACAAGCAGCACAAAACAGAGAACGTCACTTTACTTGTGCAGATGCCCTAATCAAGCACACAAGAGCATATTGTTAAATACCTTCTTCAGCAGTATCCCAGACAGGCCAGGGAATTGTTATACGATATTGCAAATCTTGTTTGTCTGAACTCTTTTATCCTGGATTTATTCACTATCAGAATGAGAGAGTTTGATTGACCAGTAACAGGGTTATTTTCAATTACAACTTTTATCAGAACAATTCAGAAAAGCCCAACAGCAGGAAAGCCTTTGAACAATTAAAAGATTTTTTTTTTTATGGCTTATAAATTTGGTCACAAACTTGTATTGCGGTGTTCCCCAGAAAGAAGTCAACTTTTATTGGGAGTGTCACAACCACAATGCTGCCACCTGCTACCCCAGCTTCTCCTTGGGAAAGTTCTTCTATGTAGCCAAGCCTAAAAGGCCATTTTTAGGCTTGCAGCTAACAGCAGAACTTCACAGGACCTAATAAATGAGAAAAAAAAAAAATAGGGAGAGTGACATGCATATCTAATGCATATCAATATTTGAGATTAACCAAAATTTCAGGGCCAGAAAAATGGAGGCAATCAACCAACCAAATGCGGAAGATCCAAGTCTGAATAAGGGTCACACATTTAAGAGATTTACAATCTAAAAGGGCTGATGTTCTGAAAAAAAAAAAAAAAAGCGTCAGAAAAGCACCACTCAAGCCCTCTTGCCCTCTCCTCCTTCCACATCAAAGTAACTCTATGGGGAAAGGAACTTAGGAGAAATAGCAAAAGGGGTAAATCCAAAGATCTTAAGCCTAATGGGAGAGCAATTACAGTCTCAGCCTTGTACAAAGCTAGATGCATAGAATGTCCATTTGGTCTAGTATTTCATTGAGTCGACAATAAACCCTGCTCATTGATACACTAACTTATTTTCAGGGCAGCCGCATGACCTTAGCATATACCAGAATCAATGCAGGTATGTTTACCATGCCCAAATGCCAACAAAACACCAGGCAGAATTTTCTAAACAAGACCTGGCATCTACCCAGCCAGTTTTGACCCAGCCCAACTCTACTTGATCCTCACTGTAGAGACTTCAATCCATGATAGAGACAGATCTGCTCCTGGGGCACCTAATGAAAAGCATCATGTTGGCCATGTCCCCACAGTGAATACCATGCCAAAGCCAACCCTTCAGTAAGAGGGCCCTCAACCTACTCACATAGATGTTCGGTAGCACCAAGAGACAGAACAACATATGGTCACATTAATAATTGCACAGCCAGGTGAAAGGAAGATTGCCATAGCAATCGAGGAGTTAGGAGGTCAGAGACTGAGGAACAGATAAAATAGCAGCATGCATGAGGTATAGCCTAGTAATACAAAACTATAGTAGTAATCTCAGGGATAATTCATGAAATGCAGCCAATTATATTACAAATAAAAGACTTCAAAAAAAAAAAAAAGCCTGACATGGTCTGCAGCCCTACTGCTGGCAGGCACTCAGATCCCAGAAACACTTCGTTCTGACAAGGTAAAACTTGCCCCGAGCAAGGGGAAAGATCCCAGCTCAATTTGACCACTAAGTTGTTCAAGATATCTAACTACCTAGAAAATGAAATTAATTTGAAGATTGTTCTCCCTCCTGGAGCTTCCTTTATCTTTTTATTAACGGAGATAAAACCCAGATACACTTCCAAGAACAGGATCTCATCACCTTTGCTTCTTCAGTGCCAGCATACCATGATGTGAGTGGTGCCATGACGTGGGTGGTGATGACAAACAAAGCCAGTGAAGTCCACTCTTCCTGAGCTTCACACCGAACAGATCTCAACAAGGTTAATGGGGACAGAGCTCAGCATCGCACATTCTCTCAGTTCTCACAACATCTAGGTGTTCTATTAGGCTGAAGTCCCATCAGCCTCAAAACAAGCCAAAGGAATGGCACTTGTTGCCAAAGGACCAATGTGCACCTATGCCACAACAGCAGGACAGCCGTGGGCTGAACGGTGGCATTGCAATTCCAGTAAATATCAGCTGGAGAACAGCTCAAATTGCCATCCTAGTCTAGTACACAGAAATAAAATCAATTTGTTTCCACTCATGCGCTCATCCTTTTCTCTCAGCAACACCCTGGACACCTCTCTGCCAATCCACTGCCCAATTAACCTTTCATTAAAGGCTTCCCAGACATTTACAAAAAGGCCACAGTGCTCATGATTAGCGCTTTATTTCACATGCACTGCTACAACTACATATCCTGATCTACACTCCCCCGTGGACACAAAACTCAATTTCGCCCTTCATCTTATGCCCCTTAGTACCAGGATAGAGGCCCACCACCAGAAATCACTCCTTATTTACCTTCACCATTTCCCACTGTTCTCACAGATGGCTGCAATATTTCCTATTAGCCACCTCTTTCCCAGTCCAAGGAATCCTGGCCTTGTTGAAAACTCCCAGTACAAAAACTACCATGAATCTCTTATTTCAGCCATGCTCTGAGCCTCCTTCCATTTCTCCTGGTTTGTTCCAGAGCCAGGAGATAGAGAACAGCAGGCAATGCCACCACAGGCTGACACAGTTGTATCAGGTTTTCCTCCCACTGCCTTTGCCAATAACTCCTAATATTCAATTTGGTTTTGAATACTGCTGAGCAGAGCCCATACTACCACACAGCTCTACATTCTAACTCAGGACCTCAAGCCCTCAGAGCCTGTTGGCACCTCACAGGTCATAACCTTCTGTACATGCAGAATTACTTTTACGTGCCTCATGTCACATTTTCCTACTGCAAAACTCATCTGTCATTTTAGCATCCCATCACTCCGAGAAGATGTGCAGAAGCATGTTCTGAAATACTCTCCCTATCTTTACTACCCTAAATAGTTTGGTGTGCAGCCAAAACTCATTTCCTTTTTGTTCCTTTGTCAGATCCCTGATGCACATTTGAAGGATCCAAGGTCTTAGCATAAGACCTTGCAGAATTCTGCTGGTGAATTCCCTCCACCAGGTAAACTCATTCACTTCCACACTCTGTTCATCTTCTTTTAACCAACTATATTTTTTTAAGTAAAAGACCCTCCCCCTCTTTTTCGACAGCCGCTTCATTTCCTTAAACATCTCCTGTGAGGAACCTTGATAAGTGTCTTTGAAAAATACAAGCAGACATTACCAACAGAGCGCTCTGCTCCACATGCTTCTTAACTCCTTCAAAGCAGCATTTTACCCTATGCCTCCCCATGTGTTTGCAGCTGTCTTGTCACTTGAAAGCAAATTCTGAGTTTCATGGGACACTATTGAGGGCAAAGCTAGCTTCAGGTGTTTTAAAAATTCATCCAAAAGGAAAAATTATGTCCCCAAGTGCCTCTTGTGTCATCTCATGAACACCTCCTGGACCTATGTTCCCTTTAAGTGAGACCAAAAAAAACCATGCTTGCCCAAACATAACTATCAATACTAATGCAAATCTTTTATCTTATGTCTCTTCCCTTCAGTGCCTGAGAGACTATAGGCTAGTCTCTGTCTAGGTTTAATAAAGGCTTGTGAATGTCTTATCACAAATATTTATTTGGGCACTGACCCCTGAAACAAATCCAATACATCCAGTTGCTGATTCAGACAGCTCTGAAACACACATCCCTTTCTGCAGAGGTCTGACACTACCTCCTGTCCACTGCTTAGCTTTTCAAACTTCTTTATCATCCTCCTTTTCACAAGGTTGTAATCGATTTGCATTTGTGGGCTAGGGTGGAGCTAAATGCCACCATTTACTGCTAATTTTGATATGCGATTTCCATGGAACCTACTGGAAATCCCGAACTTCACATTATCATCCTCTCCTTCAGCACAGCCAGTGAAGGTGCTCCTTTCAGGCACCGCTAGCAAGCTGATCTTGACAGGCAAGACAAACACATGAAGCAGAAGATACCACTTAAGCTATTCAGCATTACAGACTCTGTGCCTTCTAGTTTGGGTACTGAAGAGTACCTCTTAACTCCACAGTATTCTGTGTTTCCCAGTGTGTTGCCTATTATCACCCTGATCCAAGACTACATGCAGGTCAGTATGTCCCCAAAACGCGCTTCAGGCTCAGCTCTGGGAGATGTACTGCCCATTATGCAAATTTTTCAGATCAATGAGAGGCCTCCTTCCCAACACTTGGTAAGACAAGGGAGTTTGGGATTAGCCCCATACCATCAACTATCACAGAACATGCACCACAGCAAGCCATAGAAAGTGCTCTATCCAGCAGCAGGGCTGGATAGAGAAGGAGCTGTTAGAAAACGAGCAAGGAAACCACAGGAAGAGCCCATTGCTGATGGCACAGTCACAGGACAGAACCCAGCAGAGAGAGAGGAAGAGATAATAGAGCTTTCCCACATCTAATAGAACTGTGGTAGCTCAGAAAGCTGGCCACACACAACAGCAAGCTGTTTTTTCTGCTGCTTCTATGGAAAGGCTCACTGGTGCCACACCACAGAACTAGCAGAAGGATGGGGAAAGGCCCTTGAAGCTCCATGCATCCCCCAAGTCACACCTTACTTAAATGCAAGTGATGTGTGAACAGTTTTATAACACGAGAAAACTCCTGTTGCTACAAAATGCTGGTCACTTAGCTTCTGTTCACCTTCTTGCCCACATATCCCTCACAGTTATTGTACATTCAGACCCTTCTAGGGAAAAACGGTAATTTCTACAGTCACATAAAAGCACAATTTGCAAGAAACCATTAAACTATATGATACACAGTAGGGATAAAATCTTTTCACAAATGTTTACAATGCAGAATTAAAAACATATATAAAAGCTGACAAAGTGGAAACTCTTCTGTAGTGTAAATACAGAACAGAAACATGTGGTTTGGTGGCTTAGAATTGAGAAGAGGGCCACAGTCACCAGATAAATTTATATATCAAAGACTCATCAAAAGCACATCCTCCAACATGCATCCAAGCATCCAGTACCCACAGCTGGACCCCATGAGCCCATTTATGTTGTCTTCAAAGATCAACCCAAAACTAAGGACTTTGGAGAGGGCTTCAAGTGTGGACTGTGCTGTTGCCAAAGCGCTATAGAAGATCTCAGCAGACATTCCACCTCTAGGGCAACAGGAGGCTTCCAAAATTTCTGCACCTTCAGACAATTGATAACTCAACACTTCTCATGTCATACCACACATTTCTCAAGGAGCAGGCATCTCAACATCCATCTCAAATGAAAATTTAACAATGGCAGCATTGTCATATGGATTATTTTCCATTTTCTAGACCACCAATGGTCTGTAGATTGCAATTTGGTAATCACTGGTCTGCGGGAAATTGTTACAGCAGATAAACAAGGGTTATATAATATCACCCTTTATTGCCTCCCTCAGGGAAGATAATGCAGAGGAGGAAATGAAGCTTCCCGTATTGACAGATTTCTTTACCAAACTTCTATCTCTGACAATTTCTCACTTGGTAAGATGCCACAAATGCAGTATTGAATAATTACAGTGCTTGCCCTGCTTCTCTCCTTTTCAGCTTCTCTTCTCCCCTTTTCAGCTAATCACATGAACGCTAAAAGCAAACATAAAGACTACATTTTTAACAAATTTATCCCAAATGCGCCCTTCGGACTTTGCTCTCAATGAAGCATTACAATAATTTGCATGTTCATATTCAGTACGTGACAGCAGCCTGCAGCCCTGCAACTCTGAGCATCCACTCTTCTGTGCTAGATGTCTCACAGCCACCAACAGCAGCACGGTGAGAGTAACAGAAAACTCCAGGCAGAGCAAAACACTTCTATGGGTGTGTCAGAGCGAGACCTTGAGACTTCACCCCACCCCATATCAGAAAGGAGAAGTAGAGTCTCATCACAGCCTCTCATTTGAATATATTCTTTGAAATTCACTTCTAATGTACGACCTTTAGCATAACAAGCACCTCCCCTTCTGCTTTTAATAGCATCACTTCTAGGAAGCTAATATATTTCACGTGCTTTCATTAAGAACAGAAAAAAAAAGCAAAAACTGAAAAATATAGGTAACAATGTTGACATTTGATGTTGGTATTTAGCCATAATGTCAACTTCAACTTCACAATTTGTTAGCAATGATCAGACGTGAGTATCTTTCTACATCAGGAAGTAGTAAATAACATGATACAAAGAGGGTTTAAGAGTCTATGAATACACACAGCTTTCTAAGGCTGAGAGGAGGGGGAACCTTACCTGATACCAGTGTCCTCAAGGCTTTGGGATCAAAACGGATAAAAGCATGCAAAGGGTGGTAATTAAGTCCCAGACGAGGGCTGGAAAGACCTCTCATACCGTTTCAGAAACCAGTGTAACATCCCTCTCAGCAATATAGGAAGCTCACTAACTCTGTATCAAGGGTAAAAGCACACCTGAACACCCTTCCCTCAAAAGCGACAATTTCAGCACTTCCCATGAGAAGCGATGCTTCCCTGGCTGCAAACGCACATTACTATCAATGAAGCTGATGGCAATTGAGGGAAAGAAGGGCAGTTCATCTCCCAGTCCATGAAAATGCAGACTGACATCAGAAGCTATTTCCTTCAATTCAGAACATTCCCTCCCTTTTATCCCCTTTAACAATGGGCCCAGAAAAAGTCGGAGACATCTGTCAAACCCAGATGGCTCACTTGGAAAATGACTGCTCGTCTGTTTATATGGAAAAGTGATAGAGTCAACAGAGAAAGGTTGGATATTTATATACACTGGAAGCCACTCATCTCTGCAATGACAACTTGAACCCACTCCCAGCTCCACTGCAGGCAGGACCAGAGAGCTGCTGCTTCACTAAGGGGCTTCATTTGCAACAGCCACGTTCAGGGAAGGCGAGACCATGTGGTTGAAGTGCTCCTCCCCGCATCACTGAGGTCTTGCAACCCTCTAAGACAGGAAATTCCCTTCAGGGAAAAAAGATATCCAGAGTGTTATTCAGTGACTCTGTACTCCGAAGAAGCAGACTGCAGGTCCTGGGCTCAGCTGTAAATAAAATGTAATTCTGGCCTTTAAAAAGAAAAAGGGGGAGAGATAAAAAGGAAACATAACTCCATACTGAAAAGAGTAATTTCCAGGGGATTAAGCTATTGTGCTATTTGCTCTTGTCTATTATAGCTGCTGTTCAAAATGTTAACCTCACTACTCCCAGTGAAGCAGTGAACACAATTATTGTGCTGGCAATGGGATTTGCAGCTGAGACGAACTGTGTATTAAGGAAGGAGCGAGGAGTGCCGCTGTGAGTAACTGCTTCCAGTCCCAGCAGCACCCTGTAACTGGCAAGAATATATTCTACCTTAACCATGGCACTGCAGCCTGGGTGGGCAGGTGGATACATACAGAGACAATACATTTGCCAAACCACAAACCTCTGAGAGAACAGAGCATAGGTGTCACAGCAAGGAGAGCCTTACAAAAGAAAAATGGCACAAGGACATCTGCCTTTTCTCCAAGACCTTCATTTTTACCAGCAGATGCTACCAAAACCACCTGGAGAAGAAGCTCAAAGCTCTTAGAGCATCCCTGTACGTCCTAAACTCGCTTTTCTTCTAAAATAAAACTTGTACAGTTTGATGGAAGATTGGGAAGAGCATCAAATGCTTCATCTGATCCTGGGGGGATACTCTGGTCACTACAGTGCAGCACAGATGCCTGCATGGTGTGCTAGCTGCAGGCACCACATAGTCAAGGAAAGCGCTTAGTGTTCAAGAAGGCAAATGAAGGGGATCAGAGTTGAACACAGCACACAGCTCTAATGACCTTTCAAAAGCCTTCACGCTGTCAACCAGTGACACCAAGTAACCCTATTCAACTCTACCACAAATTAAGTGAATTTAGTATCTGCAAAAGTAGCTTGCTTAAATAAATGCTGTATTTGTCTTTATTTTTTTTTCCCCATACAACCCTCCCCCCAACCAATGGCCCTCTGCTAGCAAGAGGGTACGAGGACACAAATCTTTTCCTACTCACACCATTTGCTCTTTAAGTAAAGAGAGAGGCAGCTTTTGCCATTTCCACCAGGAGGAAGATATAGGGACCCTCCACCAGTACATGTGTCACTCTAGGATTAATACCTGCCACATATCAGCGACCCTCACTCAGCACAAACACACATGCCCCTCACAGGCATCGGCACTCTGCCCTCCCCAGCCCCCTCTGCATCTTCCACCAGCGCAGGCTGCCACCAAGCCAGTGATAGGCAGACTGTTTCCTTGCTCGCTACAAAAAGCATCAGAGCAAAAAGACACTTCAGCACCTCTGCTGAGTACTGCACAACTTCGCAGCTCCCCATCAAGCTTTGAAGCCTGCTCTAACTCATTTTGGCACTGCTATTCTTGCTGTCTGTGCTGGAGATTGCTAAGGGACTATGAAAGAACACTACCTCTATTAAAAATAAGAATAATAAAAGAGGATTTTACAATATCCTCTTCCCCTCTAATCTTGCCAAAGAAACAGACCCTATTATATTTCCAGAAATTTGTCGTCCTTGGAATAAGAGCATCAACCCAGCAGCGCAATTGCTGGAGTTACCCCGTCAGGTGCCTGCTCCATCCTTCACCTTTCTGCAGTACCAGAACAAAGAATTGAGTTGCTAACTGCACAACGAGACAAACATTTTATAGCATGCTGCAATAGAGGTTATTTCTTCTGGCTACTCTGCTTCTGCACTGGGGTACCGCAGCCATGGTACAGGCAGTCACTCTGACCTGTCCCAGCTGCCATCACCTAGGGCAGGAGGGAAGCACCATGCAAGCCCCTTGGGGCTGCCCTGTGGCCACTCATAAAGAGCACTGCAGATTCTCCTGTTCTCTCCCAACACCAAGTTACTCCTAGATCCCCTAGCACAAAGTCCCCAAAAGCCACCAACAAGCTGAGTCCACAGAGTTCAGAACCTGGACATTAACTTCTCTGAGGTTCAAGGAGCTCAGGTCTGCAGGGTTAGGTCAAGTCCAACTCAAAGAAACATTTATTTTCTAAATAAACTAAAAATTCACTGCTCAGAATTACATTAAACTGAGAAGATGAGAATTCCATTAGCTAATCTAATTTAACCTGATCTGTTTGAATTTCATTAGATGTGGCTGCACTGGAGACTCAATAATGAGACTCCAGTACATTGGGATCCTGACTGCTTCTAACTCCATCTCCCAGCCCAATGCGGACAGCCGTAATCGTGCTAATTAGCTGCAGAACCTGTGATGTACTTCAGTTGAGCTCCGGGTGAAGAGAGAAAGATTAAAACGAAGCCAAATGAATGTGAAAGCGCCAGCGTGCTTGCATACGATTTACAGGATGGGAATGGCACACCCTCTGCGTGCAGATGTCTTCCCTTGACTCGGATGGGGGAGGGCACTGCACAGGAACAAAGCATCCCCGAGTAAGCTCAGTTAATTAGCTTAATAAATTAAAGGATGAGATTGAATGTAAAAAAGAATTTTCTTATTTCAATAACTCCCCTACAAGTTCTGTCAGCCATTTGAAGTTACACACCAAAGCTATTTTGGAAAACAATCAGAGCACTGTTATTTCTAAAGTTGTTTTCTACTTGGTTGTTTTACATATAGAGACATTGCCGCTCTTAAATTTGTCAGCACTCCCACGGAGATCAAGAGGATGCTGGTTTGAATAAGCAGCTAGACAGCCTGGATGGCAGGTTGGGTCCCCATCCCTGCTCAAAGGGGACGAAGGGCCCGCACTGCTCCCTGCTTACACTGCAGGCACGCAAATTGGGTTCAAGCTCTTGATCAGGGCACACGCCATTTTAGATTTCTGTGTCAAAAAGAACCTTTGAACTTCAGCACCATAAAGATGTTCTGCAAAATAAGTAACATTCATTGCTGTGCCCACAAATGCAGTTGTTCTGGAGCAGGAGAAGCACAGGCAAGCTAGAGAGTATTAAAGCCACCAATTCTCACGCTGTGACATCTAAGGAGGGCAGGCTCAAAGGCCATAGTGCATCTGAGCTGCTACAGGAAGGGATGAGGGTCCTCCAGCCAAGAAGACAGAAACTAAGATTTACAGTGGCAACACTAAGACTCATCTTTGCATCCAACACTTCCCCACACCCAAACTACAGCAGTTTGAGAAGAGGAAGAGGACGGAATGTTATGAAACTGGCTGCACTCCGCAAAAGGACAAGTTCTAAGGCCAGGATCAGGCCACTTCTCTGCTGATATATGTATTTGCAAGACACATGCCACACTCTCTGAACCTTGGCGGCTTTTCCAGGTCTCCTGCATCTCAGGGAAGCCCACAGAGACTCCCCAGCCCCATGCCATTAATTCAGGCAAAATTTTCTGGGGCACAGTGACACCTGCAGCACAGATAGACATCTCTGAAAGATTCAGTCACCCCAGACAGCCTCTTTGCTTGTCTGCAGGGGTGCAGAGTAATTACAGGTGCTTTAATGACCTGAGGCAAAGCCAGGTCATTACAATGCTTTTCCAGCATAAGCTCTTGTACTTCAATCTTTACCATAGTCCCCAGCAAGGCCTCTGTAATGAGCTCATCAGGAAGACATAGAGGTACAAATCACCTCAGCACATTCCTGTCTCAATTACTGCCTCCTTTGGAACCTGCAGCAGTGGGGAGCAAGAGCTCAGAAAGCTGTTCAGGAGCAAGTTTCACTGCGAAGGAGTAGGATTTCAACAGGGAGAAGTTTTGCAGCCTTCTCCTGGTCTCTCCCCTCTCCCACAGTTCCACTGGCACTTAGAGCAGCCTGTGGGCCTTGAAGACAGCATCCAAAGCCTTTGAGAAATACAACTTTAGGCAATTTAGAAATGTTAAATCCACTCAAACAATGTATGGAAGGTCTTTATAGCTGGAAAAAAAAATGGGTAGAATTAATCCTGATCTCTCATGGAACAGTGGCTCCCACTTAAATACTGAACTGTTTGTGGTTGAACTTACTCCAGGCTTTCCCGTTCTGTGCAAAGTCGCATTGATATTGATTTCAGAATTACTTTCAAATTACAAGTGCTAGCAATAAAATTAAATGCATGAATTTCAAGCATTACACTTCTCTTGCGATTTCAATTATCGATTAAGTACCATGGCAGAAGCATTAAGCCTCAAAATGTTAACAGTGATTATTACTTTGCTACTGCAGGGTTTTGGGGTTGTTTTTTTTATTGGTGTTTTTTTTTCCATGTTTAATTGAGAGCAATGATTATGATGGACACTCTAGGAGCTGTAGTTCAAATGCCACTGCATTCAATGTAAGTGCCTAAAATCATGCAAATACAGTGAGCTTTGATAGCAAACAGAGGATGAACCATCACATTTTACTGGTCTGGCTGAAACAGCTTTATAATTAGCAACAGATAGCCTTGCTGTTTTAGCATCCTTGTTGATCAGCTAGTATTTATCAGCAGAAGCTGATAACCCTCCAGAGGTTTTGGTGAAATGAGGTGTCAAGGGTTTATTCACAGAGAAGCAAACAGATTTGTACGATTAACCTGCCACGCCAAATATATTGCTGGCATAACTCTGTTGGCTACCCTAGATTCATTTTAGAGGAGAGTGGCCCTGGATTTTTAACCATAAAAAGACCAGATCCATTATCATCTGTGATATCCACTGAACACCCACACATTTCACAAGCCACATGGACAGAGAGAGCAGCAGGAAAGAGGATGTCCCACAGGAACAACACAGCCCTTGTTATTAGAGGACTGATCGAGCTGGGTATGATATTCCCCTTGTAGGGGTGCTGTGGCTGCTTGTGCTCACCTCCTGACGCTGCCCTTGCAGACACCCAGCAGCTTTTGGCGCAGATGCCTGTGTCTCCCTCATTAACACAACAGAGACGAAGCCCAGATGAGGAACAATCACAGCAGTGGTTTATCTGCCCTCCCTGTTTATCTTTCTGGAGCAGGTTTGGAGCTACCTCAGGCAGGAAAGCAGAGATATGGATGTGCTTACCAAGAGGGTATGTGTATGTGCCTTTAGACACCTGCATGCACCTACACAAGGGAATGGATGTGGCCCACAGAGGGTTGTGTATTTGTTTATGTGCAGAAAGCTACTTAAAGTTGAAGCTATAAGGATTTCCATGGTCTTGCTTCACTGCGCACAAGTCGTGTAAAGCTCTGCTTGGCAGCTGCCTTCCCTGGAAAAGCTGGTCTCTGAAGGTTGGCCTCCATCCCTCCTCTAATTTCTTGTTCCTCCTAACTAAGCTAAGCTGATAAGCTGTGCTGAATGACATTTCTCAAATCACTCAGCAAAATCTCACTGTGGGGCAGACAGTTTCAAAATTATCTCAGCAACTTAGATTTCCCTCTTCCCTTGTGCTGTTTCATTGAAAACATCACTTGCACAGAAATCAAGACCCTATTTCTCCACGTTTGTGCACAGTGCTTATCTAACACGAGCACCAGCCTCAGCGCTGACTGCAAAAGCCACCCCACATACACAGGAGCAAGAAATAGGAGCCACAGATGCAAATCTCTATTACGGCCCTATGGGCGTAAAAGCATCTGCAGCCCCAGCACAGCAAACCAGCGCCTCTCCAAAGAGTTCAACAGCACCCTTGTTACTGTATCCTTGTAGGGTAGGGGACTCCAAATGTGAGGGCTCTCATGGGCTACACATTGTAAAGCCACATAGGAGAACTGGAACAGTTTGAAAAAGTTTCCCATCTGAAGTTAAATTACAGCATTTGAACATGAAGGCCCCATTGCATGACTTTAGCCAGCAAACTCTCCCAGATAGTGGCCAAGATGTTTCATCAGCTAAATCTGAAGTCAGGGCACCAAGAGATGCTGCAGCTGCTGAGACCAGAAAGCTTTACAACTGCCTCGCAGTGATGCGGTGAGATTCCACATCCCAGGAGAAGGCCATTTACAAACAAAGAGTTGAGTGATAACACTGCAGCATGGATAAGAGGCAGTGCCCAGCCTTGGGCACAGGAGAGGACCCAGGCCCCTCCTGACTCCTGCTTAGCACTTGCTTCAAGAGGGAGGAAGCGCAGCCCATGCCACAAACCCCCATTCTGCACTGTCTCTCAGGGTGGATGGCTTGACTCTAGTCCATGAAACCTCAGCTGTTTCTTAGTGATAAAAGCAGTTTGGAAAACTTGCACTTTAGAAATTAGCAATGTCAGATCTTGAGGGTAAGCTGTAAATCCCCAAAGGGCAGCAGCACACATCGCCTGTGTGCACGGGCACACGGCAAGGATAACAAGCAGCAAGAATTTGTTCAAAAGCTGGGACCTGGATCACTTTTAGTTGGAAGTGCAGGTATCCTGGTGATTTAGGGCACACAAAAGGACACAACATTTAAATCAAATAAAGAGAGACTGTTGTTCTTGCACAGTTTACAGCTGTGCTATGAAACTCAGAGCTGAAGAATGAGAGGGAGGACAAAAGGATATGACCCAACTCACAGCCAGTTCTCAAGAAGCAGGACATCCTGAGACTGGGAGGCAGGAGCAGTCTGCGTGCAGGGAATGATCACCCAATGCACACACTCATCCTGTCCCTCTTCTCTGAGCATCCTTGAGTACCATCAGGGATGGAATAACTGGGATAGATGGTCTGAGCCAGTCTGGTAAGTATCTTTTTTTACCACCTCAGACCATTTACTAACTCAAGCTTAACCCAGCACATTCCTGTTCTCTAAAGTGAGCAACTGAACATTTAAACTCACATCTGGCTGATAAGTGAGGTACAGGACAGACTGAGGTCAAATTTGATATATCTCAAAGAATATTAGGGCTAGTATGTAAGTTTACTCTATAGCTAAGCAGAGCAGAGGACTTCAATGTGATTTATCTCAGAAACATTAATGCATCAATTAGCTCTGTTTCTCTGGAGAGAAGTCATCTCAATTTACACATTTCGGTCACAATAGTAGGGAGGGGAAAAATTATGAAAACCCATGTGAAGCATTTGTATGTGCTCAACTATCAAAGATTTCATAATGATCACAGTCGTGACATTAGATTAGTGTTTCCCGATGCAAAGGGGATTTTGTTTTAACTAGAAGCGTAACAAGGAATTATAGCAGCTGTGCCTGTCATTATTCTGCTTAGCCTGTTAATGGAATTGGTTTGCCTGAACCAAATTGGTTCAAAAGATTAATTAAAAACAGGTGCTTCCATGCAGTAACTTCTCCACACCACACTGAGAACTTTTTGTAGCCAAACCACCTTCGTTCTTCCTAATAACCAGCAGAAGTTCCATTTGCTCATCTCTAGGGGCAATAAAATAGTAACAAAATTAAATTCAGAATACTGTCTGTGTAATAGTGTGTTGCAAGGCCCACGTTTGGAGAAAAGCAATATCCTATGAACTAGTGAGGCTGGCCCTTGTGTGCCTATTCCACAAGATGATGAGCCCTGGGAATGTTCTCCATTTCACTGTGTATCTCAAAAGCGATAGTTTTTGTATGAGACGTCCCCAAGGGGACCAAGAAAAAACTTGTTAGTCAACAAGGGCTGAAGCTCATTAGCCTCAAAAAAGGTTCATCACCATCTCTGCTGGCCACATGCAACCCAGGCCCGAGACCCCAGCCCATGCCAGCTAAATGGTTTCTGCAGGCAAGGACTTTAAATACTAATCACACAACAAAACCCAGTCACGCTGAAAAGCTCTGTCTGTTAATTCAGAAAAAGGACTTTTAGATCCAAGAATGGACTGGAAATCCTGCTAAAAATCCATGAGAAAAAGTTCACAAAGCTTATTTCACTGAATATTTGGGTTTGCTTTTAAGCCCCCTGCAGTACAGACCCAAGACAAATATTGTCCTGAGTTAGAGGGAAAAAATTTGCACAGAATATTTGTGAAGGCACAAAACTCCTTGCTGCCCAAGTCATCCTCACAGTAGACAGGAAAAATACATATTGGATCTAAAGCAAAATCAGCTTTGACAAACTATAGTGTTTTATAGGACAAAGTAATAAGTTTTTGTTTTTTTTACGGGACTCAGCATTTGGTTGAAAATGAATTCTCAGAGATTATGAAAATAATGATGATGATTTGGGTCTCGATACTAGTGTTTTAGTAACATTCTGAGTCTAAAAAAAAAAAAAAGTACAGCCATCGGAAGTTACTGCCCAAATACCTAAAAAACCCTGAGACGGCTCAGGAATCGCCACAGAAAAGACAGGCTCCCAGAACTGCTGGCTGATACCATCTAAATGCTTTCAATGAGATGGAGAGTTGCAATTACTTTCAACTTGTTATGAAAAGGCTGCTGGAGCATACTCTGCAGAGCATATCCATATCGTGTGGACTCAACAGAAAAGAATTAGGAAAACACAGTGTTTGCAAAAGGTTCTGTGGGTCTGCTCCAAACAACGCTCTCAGTGCTGTTGGCCACCAGGCAACAAAAAACAACGTTTTGGCCCATTTTCAAAAGAAAACAAAGGTTTACAGCATGGGCATGCCCAGACAGGCACCACTTCAGTATAAATGGCAGGAGAGGATGTCCAGTTGAGTGACCACTATAAAATCAAAACAAGTAGATGTCCGCACACACACTGACAGATATGAAACGGGCTGTGAACTAAGTGCCATTAGCTCTTACTTGCCTCCCTTTTTGCAAAGGAAAGGTGTACATCTGTATCTGTGCCTCTTACACCCCTCAATTACCACTCAATCACAGCCAGACATACTGGACAGAGAAGGAGAGAGACAAGCAGTATCATTAAGTTATCCGTATTTGAAAGCTGCAGGCTGAGCTACAGTTTTCCAGCAGGAGATACCCCACAGCTAAATCAGAGTTTCACAGGAGATCAGCTGAGAGTCATACAGCCAGGGAGGCTTCATTCACACGTGAATCTCTTTGGAGAGCACATCAAAAACTCCTTGCCTGGGATCCTTCAAACACTTCTCAGTCACAAGCAGTTAGGATTACAGCAGGACCAGACTCAGCAGAAAAGGCAGCTCGTGCTCAGTATTTTGTCATGTCCTCTCTCATTCAACTCCCAGAGGAGCAGAGGAAAGTGGAAAGCACATTTGAAAAGCTGCTTTAATTTCTTTTCTGATTTGGTGTGCAAGTGAGTTCCTCTTTTAATAAATAGCTCTTAGGTTACTTTGCAGTTAATTCTCATGCTTATTCCTGCTTAGCTTTGCGGATTGATATAAAATTTTGAGTAGTGTTTGGAAGGGGTGGATAAGCACAAGACAGATGCCATTCCTAAAATGGTTGCTAAAACCAAGTAATATCAGGTGCCTAAAAGCCACTCCACAAACCACAAGACAAATGCAACAGCCTGTGAAACACCCCAGTGGGTTTGCAGTCTCCGTAGTAAGCAGGACAGTCACCTGCCGTCGCAGAGGGAAAGGCTCAGAGACAGCAGTGCCCTGGCTTCACTTCCAGCGTGTAAATATAAAACCAACAATGCTTGTGAATCACTTTCTTCTTTTCTAAAAGGTAACACTATAAACTCAAAAATGTGGTGCTTGACTTTTGCTTTACACCAGCAGCTGGAGATTCACATGAAAAACACCTACTACTATTGCAAAACAAGAAGCCAGACAAAGTGCCTTAGAACTGGAGATTCCAAATAACTCCTAATTCCTCTCCCCAATGTTACCCGGTCCCCAGGCATAAGGCTGCCATCACCAAGATGGACTGATAAACTTAAGTGAGATACAAAACTGGCAGCCCTCACTTCTGCTTTAAAGCCAATTCTGCACCTCTACCTGCAGCTTTGCTGTGTCTCTTCATCTGCCTGGTCACCTCTCCCCAAAGCAATTACATCCCCACTGATACCATCTCACCAGTTTGACAACTCCTGCAGGATGTAGAATTAAAATCCCTCCTTGGCAGCAGCCCCAGTTGGGGAAGACATTCTTCATGGCTCAGCTTCAGGTCTGAAGGTTAAACAGCTGCTGCTGCACCCACTGGTGATTCTCATTCCAAGAGGGAGATGAGAAAGGCTGCCACAGCCACCTACCTGCCATCCTGGGGCCAAGGAGGCAAGAGACACTGGTTAATGCAGGCAGCAGGATCCTCACAGCATCCTGACAAGTGCACCATGCACTCTGAGGGACTCCACCCGCCGCTCCTAATGATACACACACACCCCCAAGTACCAAGCTGCAGCTCGGAGTCAGAACCAACAGCCTGTAACACCATCAAACCTCTCAATGCTCTTGGTTTTGCAAATATAAAGTCATCCAATGACTGCAAGACCATGGGAATATGTTTTTCCTCAGTAGGGTTTCCATGCTATGCCATCAGCTCCCCAATGCAGGTTTGGGTACTAGAGTGAGCACAATGCACAAGGCTCTGCATTTGGCCAAATCGTATTGCTGTAGCAGTACAGCTGCAAGAACCCTACATCTCTCCAGGGAGATGCTGGATACGCTACAATGACCACATCAAGCTAATTTCCCTCTTGAACTGCACAATCTGGGAGGGGAATTCTGCACATCTTTGTACAATAAACCTTGTCCTTAATAAGGCTGTATCAGTGGACTACATTAATCAGACGTGCTCTGCAAAACTAGCATAGCATCAGAGAAACATGGGTGAGGGAAGGTCTCCTTTCTTGGAAATCTAGAAGAACAACTAGCTGAATATTACAAAAATATGGTCTAACCTGAATGTGAAAAGACAGCTTTGAGCAGGCTCTGTTCATGGAACAGACAAGATTTCTGCAGCTCTAGCAAGACCCAAGGCAAAGATAGTGTAAAAAACCCTCTTGTACTTACGGCCTTATTCTAAGCATGTTCTGGGAAGAAATCCCACCAATTCATCCCTGGCAGGGGAGAACACATAAAACCACCACCTATCAGCAGTCACACAGTGCCTGTGCCTCAATTTCTACAGTGCTCAGTCCCCACCAAATCCAACAGCATCCAGCCAGCACTCCAGGAACGAGCTGAACCTTCCCCATAAAGACATGGTACAAATCTGGCCTTGGTCTTGCCTTTTGTTTTAGTTTTAAAACCAGTCTTATGAATTGAAAATCAGTCTTAAACATACAGATGAAGGAAAGAAATTACTGCCCAGGAATGTCAGAGTTGTGCTGGGAATAACTATTTGCTCCAGTTCCACAAGGAATGAAGATGTCAAGCTTAAAAAAATATATTATTAGTGAGAGATCAGAGTGATTCTATGATTAGGGACAGAGCACTGTGACTAAGTACGTTTCACAGTCTACCAAGCAGCAAAACACGAATATGCCTGCCACACAGCCTCTGTGCGGCTGAGGAAGGTATCCTGGAAAACACTGAAGTTTAATGGAATAAAACTCCATTTCAAAACTCACTCAGTTGCTCTTGCATGGGGTACACTTGCTTTGTGCATGTACACAATTTGTGTTCTGTCTCCTACCCTTTTTGTGACTTCATTGTGTTTTGCAGATCCCTGAATAAGATATTTACTAACACTTGGCATTTCCCTTCCTTCATGCCATTAGTAACCTGCATATGATGACAGGAGGATGGGCCTCATTGTTCTCAGGATTCTATCTCCAGACTACCAATAGTCTCTGTCCTCCTCAAACCAAAACTAATTCATTT
>VWZK01009072.1:0-43883 GCA_013396935.1 Baryphthengus martii | reverse complement strand
AGCCCCCCCCCCCCCAGCATCTCCAACCACATCGGCTGCAACTGTTCTCAAATAATGTATTGAATTATTGACTCTGAAAAAAGACCCCAAAAGGACAACTTTTACAAATAAGCTCAGATTCACACTGAATATTTGTTATCAGGCAGAAGATGAGAGATTCATATACAGACAGGTCAATGTTAGTGATTTTATCTGCTTCTTTCATTTGATCATTTCTTTATGAAATACGGAGTTGCTAGCTACATTAGTGTTGTTATTCAGAGCTCACAACCTATCCTTCTCCTCAAAACCATTGTAGCATCAGAGAACTCCTGCTGGGAAATACAATAGAATAAGAAAAATAAATAAGTGAAATACCATCTACTGGCAACACCAGCAGTCGTTACTGTATGCCTGGTTTTTCCCTTTATTACTCTCTCTAGTCCTTCCTCTCCATCCTTTTCCTCCTCCTGCTCCACATCCCCACAGCTAAAATAGGAACTATCTATTGAGTGCACTCCTTAAAATGCAATCACTGATTTCCCTGATCTTTTCCTCCACAGGATGCAGCCACATTTTCCAGATAATTAAAGATACATTCAGTGATGAGAGGGTGTTGTGGTTTGTTGTGTTGTTTTTTTTTTTTTTTAACTAAAATACCCAAATCATGTCTTTTTCATGCAAGATAAGTTTTCACAATAAAATTTCTTTCCCTCTGCCAACTGGAACTTCTTGGCCCAATACTCCAAGGAAACTGGCTTGGGTTTTTTCCTGTGACAAACTGAAGCTACTGTTTTTTCTAGTATTACTGGGTTATTTTAGCTGAAAAAAAAATAAAATTAAAATCATTCAGGGAGAAAGACCTTCAAAAGGGAAAACAAGTTTCCATTAAAAGAGTTTAACACCCAAATGGTTTCCCACTGTCACTCAGTAGGCTCTGCATGCACTGCAGAAAGTTTTTAATCCCATTCCCCTCTTCCTCTCTCTCCCCTCTTCCCATTTTTCTTCAGGCTGAACCTACTGTAGGTGTTTTGCCCTAAATGCTCCAAATATTTCATGGCACATCCCTGAACCAGCAGCCCCCTCCCCTTTTTCCATATTTATAGCATTTATGTGCTGCTTTCATCATTTAACTGCACTCTTGACTTGCCACAGAGGTGCCACACACACATCACATGAATACGTAGTGCACGGAGCACAAACTTAACTCATGTCCCACCATCTCTGCTCTGCAACACCTCTGCCAACAGCTCCCTTTCTGTGACCTGATGTTGATTAGCAAGACAGTTGTGATCCTGCTGTACAAAAACCACTGCCTGGTACTTGAGGGGGTTGAAAAATTTTATAAACCTTTTTTTCTTCTCCTTCATTAACTTCTCTGCAAGTACTTCTCTTTCAACAACATCAAAAAAATAATCAAAATGGCTTTCCAAATTTTTTTCACTGATTAAAAATCTAAATGCATTTTTATGGGTGAGCAGAGCACGCCAAAAAGGATTTTGAATAAATGAACAAAACACAGTGTTTTGAACCCATTCTTTGTGATAGTTTTTCTTTTTTGGAAATACTATTTTTAGGTGCAAGTGGTTTGATCTGCTCTGCGTATCAGCCAGATGAATGTTTGTGCTGTCCCTTCTTTACTTTTCTTCCCCCCTCAACTTCATAGATTTGAGAAAAAAATATGCATCGTTTATTTTTGTGCTCAGTGCATTCCAGAACACTCTTCCCCCGCTCCTTCCTCCACAAAGGCTTTCACCAGCCTCGTGCTGGCTGGTTCAGAGGTTCACCTCTTCCTTGCTTAGCTTTCCTCAGCTATTCTGCAAGATGCCAGCTTCAGCCATCCAGCCTCTCCCATTTTCAACACTTTCTTGAAATATGTCTGCCGAAGGCTGCCCTATCTCTTTGGACACACTGCTCTGAGATCTAGGACTGACCAGCCTTCAGCCAGTTGGAACTCACAATCAGTAGTTCTAAGATGACTTTGATATCCACCAGTAACTCCATCCTAGAAAAGCTGGTTTAGACATGTTCCCTACTCCCTTCTATGAATAATCCTGCAAAAAAAAAAAAACAGACGCATTTGTTTACGTTTTTTTTAAAGCCAGTCATTTCCCTTCCTGTCCACATAATCCCTTCCTGTTGATGCTCTTCAAGCTCTATCATCTCCCACCTCACATCCTAATTACAGGAGCTCATATTCCTTAGCCAGAGATGCACCTTAGCACCCCATGGACGTCCTTTCTCCTTGGACACTTCCCCCTTTCATTTCCTCTTAGGCACTCTCTCTTGAGTTCGTGACTTAACTCGCTAAGCCCCAAGCGCTACTCTCCCACTGCTTTTATAGGCATGGCACAGCTGCAAACTGAGATAATAGGGCACGAGAAAATTCAGGGTTACCCCAGGCTCGAAGAAGATGTGGATGAGATAGAAAAGAGTCTAGAAGCAAGGTGGATCCCATGGAGGGCTGATGCCCCTAGAAAAGAACCTCCATGTGAACATCTGACAGCACAGGCAGCAGCAACAAGAGCCCAGTTCAGAGCCCCACGGCACAACACTGATCTCTGAAGACCCTGAGAAGGAACAGCCTTGAGCAGCAGGGCATGAACAGCCCCAAACCCCTGTGGGTTTACTCTCTTTGTTCTATCACTTAGTGGCACATCCATATATGGCACCTCTGCTCACGAAGGGAGCACTCCCACAGATGTGCATGGATCTTATTAGAAGGGATGCAAACAGAGCATGAAACTATCATCAGAGGCTATTAATGTTTTTTAAATGTGTGAACTGAGCTGGAAATAGAGAGCAGGAAAAAAAGAAAATTAAAAGCTTGTGTGGACATAGATGGTGCCTCCCCTGCCACTCAGGCTTTCAGGGACATTAGTAACAGGGGGTGGGAGAAGAGGGGTACTCCTTGGCTACTATTACTGCAGGGAGTTCATGCAACACCAGAAAAAGAGAGCAAGATGGTACTGCCTGCTCTGGACACACTCTTTTCATCTGGTCCTCTCTTCTCCTATAACTCAGAGCCACATGAATTCATGTTAATAAAGGATCTTTGCTCCCTTGAATAGCAAAGCTCCCTGCTGGACATCAAAAAGCAGCTTTTGGGATATAGGATCTGGTTGTTGCAGGAACGATTACAGATCATTGCCTCCAGTTTGAGACTGAACAAGAAAAAACAATGCACTTCTAAGCAAAAGGCAGTATTTAGAATGACTGACCTTATAAGAAGCAAGAGCTTTTAAATACCTAGGAATAAGTAATACGGAGGAGTTTGCTGTCATCAGTGAACACATATAAGCTCGTGCTGAATATGGGCATCCTTCATAAGGTACCTTGTTCCAGTCCCTACGCACACACTCATCTCTGCAGATTGCTTCTTGGGCTTTCCACAGGATAATTCTGGATGTCACAAAAGTGGGGAAAACACAAAAAACCCACCTCTTTCTTTCTGCGGGCATGCTTATTTTTCGTTTGAGTTGGTTATTATTCCACTATGGCTGCAAGTAACCCAGTGCCATTCTTTGCAGGGCTGTTGGCACAAGGCCACACAAGCGCAGTTGTGGAAGGGATGGCAGGCGGTGGGGCAGAGCCACAGGGCTGGGCCACCAGGGATGGGATTTATCATAAATGCAAAGCATAGCCCAACACTGCGGAGCTCCACTCTGGGACAAGGATCAGAGACAGAGGTGGTAAATTGTGAGCAAACTCCTTTTAGGGGCTAATGGGAACATGAGATGGGATTTCCTGAACACCCTCAGGGCTTGTCTTTTATATAAAAGCTCCTTGCATTTAATTACAATCAGTTACATTAGCTACATCAGTCGATTTAATTAAATTGCAAGGACACTCATAAGTTGATTTAACTCTGTCTCAAATGGATTTAGCAAAAGTTGGCAAGAAACTAAATCAACATAAACCAAGATTAAATCAACTGAAGAGCATCCACACAGGATTTTGCAGCAATTTAACAAACCAATTTGAAGACCCGTATTAAAAAATGCAGGGTAACTCAGGCACAGAGAAAGCTGAACTTTGAGGATGAAAGCAAAGTGTCTAGGATTTTACCAGCCCTAATAGACTCGAGCTGTAAGAAAAGTCCCCTCCTTTTTCTCCATGTCTTAGGGTGGGCATTTTATTTTTATTCCACACATTATTTTATTCATAATCTTCAGAAGTATTTGCCCAACAGCAGTCAGCAAGCAGTTGTCATTGCCCGGCCTAGGCATGCAAGCTGAAGATCACAAGCTATGCACTGTACAGCTGCAGCCTGAATGGGGAGGGCACTGATGTCCGTTAGGACAACTAAAAAAGTCTATGGATTTGTAAGCATTAATCAATCCACCCTAAATTAGCTCCCAGCTCTGAACTCACACGTTGGTCTAATTGGAAGCTTTTAGCACTGGAATTTTCAGCACAAAAAAGGACACACACAGGCAGCACGTAAGACAATTGTTGTAGGCAAGTAGCACTGCACTGCTCCTTCATGTGGTAGTGGCTTCAGCAGATGAAGTGAACTCTGTACACATCTTCAGCATGCACCTGAAACACCTTGTTCTGTAACAGGAGTAGAGTGATAGGAAGGTCAAACTACAATTCCAATTTTGTACATAAAAAAAAAAGAATCATGTGCCCATGGCAGCACTAAGCTCTGTGCAGGCAGCACTGGGTGGGTTACATTTGTCCTGACAGCAGCCATCCCAGCCTCCAACCCAAAGGTGTTCAAAAATGGCAAAGTCCAGCAAGGATTTATAAACTCATCCACTTCGACCAAATTGCTTATTTCAGCTCCAAATGTGCTAGTACTGACCCCTTCCAGACAACGTCAATCTCTTGCTTCCATGACACAACCAGTATTTATTTTTTCTCTAACAGTTGCATTTAAACTTGCCCTCACAAGCCAAGCACCTCTACCATGGGCAGGAACGGTCCTAACAGCTTTCCCAGCAAAACAAGTGATTTATCACCAGTTTAATGCCACTTTTTATACTGCTATAAACTAGGTTTACAGTTCAGTGACTAGCAAGAGTAAAGCTGTCACTGTTTCCTTAGTGCTACAATGACCATTACAGTAGTACTTTAAGCGATGATGTGGCTGCAATAAAGCTTCAAGATCACCTTTTATTCCAGTGAAGAGCCACTTCCAAGTCCAAGCTCTGTAGACAGGAAGGGAGAAAACCCACAGCTTGGTAACAGCAGTCTGTGAAAGAACAAGTTTCTACACCACCTCAAATTATTTCAGCTAAGACCTGCCCACATATAAAAGCTGTAAAACTTCACATTAAAACCCCAGAGGCTGCAAAGGGGATCTCTGTCACCCCTGCAAGATAAGCAGTATGGTCTAACAAACCATCAGAAACCAGGTCCTGTTACAGCTTTGCAACCTGAGCAAACCTCTCAAACTCTGCACTTCCTACCGCTGAGATGCAGCCTACTGCTTTGTAAAATCTGCTGATAACAGAGCACAGCAGAAATGCTGTGATGCAGTGTTAGACTCAGCATGTTGGTTAGGTTCTGTTTAACTATGATGGATGCCTAAATTCTGGTATCTATATATACACTTACATTAAAAGTCATGTTTCCAAATGCCTCCATTCTTACTTTCCTATGAATTTTTTTTTAATTTATAACTAAAATAAAACAAGTATCTGGAAATTTTGAAATGAGTTTACCATTAAAATGTTATTTCTGACTCTGCACATCACTAGGGAACATGAGGTGCTCAGAAGGTCAGTACCAGTGTTGCACTTAACCGCACAGGGCACAGCTCAGTAGCTGGCTGCTTTGTCAATCCACCTGTTCAGTAGAAACAAACCTTCCACACCTAGGAAGTGAGTTCCAGCAGCATTGCTTGGTCTGCAGCATCATCCTCACTATCCTGATACCAAGGCTCTTTTCCTTTGTTAGAAAGAGAATAATTTACCATCATATTGAAAGAAATAGCTAAGTAGGGAGACCAACCAGCACAGGGGTTGTTTCCTGCCAGCAGGTGATAAGGAATCTATGAAAGGTGGGCCAAGTCATGGATCAGCTAAAGGACTGTTCACTGTTGCGAACCTCTCAGTCAGATCAGGTTTGACCTGCTTTGGCATGTCCATCACCTAAAGCCATTTCTTAATTTTTATGGAAGATTTACCAGCCTCTGAAGGATGAAAGCCTTTATGTCTTTCATGCTAATAGAGGGAGCCATACAGGCCTTCCTCCATAACTAGAACAAGAAGATCTATCCTTCCTTCCTCATTACAGATACCATTAAAAGGAGAAAACCAAGACACTGCACAGAAGTACTCTGTTGCCATATATAGTGATGCCATTTCTTGGCATCCCTGTTACTGCAAACAGCTTTACCTCCAAAATAGTGGAGGATGATGCACGGTCAATGGTCTGGCAGCAGCTTTGTGTGGTATCACACTTCACCTCATTAGCATCAAGAACTGAAGGAAGGGATCAATTGCTCAACTTCAGAAATGGACAAGGCGGCCACCAGCTACCCTAGGTAACAGCAGCACTCAGGAGCACCCCTCCAGGTTTTTAGGTACCTGGTAGCCAATCCACAAAGCTGCAGGAAGGCACATCAGCTCTGCTTCCAGGTCAGTCAACAGCAAGCATGCTTATAGATGGTTCAGAAATACATATCCTTGTGTTAGACTTGTCATTAGGAAATTCACGCTGGTTGCCTCCATGGGACTATTTCTGTGCAGCTCAGCAGCCACACAGCATGTCAGCTGAGGTACTCTGAGTAGGAATCCTGTGCTTGCGGTGCTGTTCACAGAACATCTCTCACTTTAGGATGTGAGACGATCACTTGCAAAGGTCAGAGGAGACACTGCCTCCTTAGCACATTACCACCACAAACTCAGGTGAATCTAGGGTTTCAGAAGCCCATGGGGGAAAGACTCTTTGTTTTGAGATACTCTGCCTTCTAGGAGGTCTTGTCCTAGTCCCTACAGGACATGGTTCAATGCTTCTATACTGGAGTATCTTCTAGACTTAAATCCTTGCAGAGGGTTTGCTTGGTGTTCCTTCCCCCCACTACCTTTTCTAAAACTGATTACATTACAAACTAATATGAATTCTGACTACTCCTGTAACAGTCAACTCCTTGAAGGTCGAATAAAAAAATTTTGCCCTTGATATCATTTCAGAGGACTGTGAACTCTATAGCCCCACTGCATGGCTAGTAATATATTTTCCTTTACCAGCTTCAAAACACTTTACAATCCTTTTGCTCTTTATTGCCAAAACAGAAAGACTGAATGCTCCTATTTGGCCTTCCCTAGACTGGCCATTATGGTACATATTTTACTCTTGTCCTTTCTCATACATTTACTTTCTAGGGTAGGCTCCCAATTTTTACATTCTTTCCTAGATTTTCCACATCATTAATTCTTCTCTACCATCCTCTGAATACTCTCTAATTCTGAAATATATTTTCCAGTATGAAGTGACAATCACCCACTGGTCCAACAGATTACACAATGATATAACAAGATTAGCCATTTCAGATACCACCCACCGTGGGATGTTGTGCTTCACATCCCAAAAGCCTGATCTGGTAAAGTAAAATTCTCTGGAAATCCTCGCAAGCCTGAACCAGAGGACCAGACTCCTGCAATTAATAGCAATTTCACTCCCGCAGCATTGCCTGGGGGTCGTGCTCACAACCAGAGATGAGGGCGGCCAGCCCATGACCCAGGAAGCTCCAATGAGGGCCCTGTGTGGACCTTGTGCCTGGCACCTTCCCAAAGGGGCTTGATTTCTCCATGCCCTCCTTGTGCAGTCGAGCATTAAATATCAAACAGTAGCCTTCCTACCTCTTTCCCAAAGGGCTTATTTCATTGTTTAAGCGATCCTCTAGCATAAAATGTAAGGAGCTGTCAGCAGCTAATACAGTCATCACCCAAAAGCCAGCAGCACTGCTCTATGCAGATATTTGTAGGTTATTTAATAATCTTAGACAGGATGCAAAGGTGGTGAGAGACTGAGATAAAAATGAAAAAATAAAACAAAAAAACAACGAAACAAAATCATACACCCAAAATTCCTGAGAAGAGGAAAATGAATGATTAACAGTCAGGAAACCCCCAAGAGGGAGGCAAGGAAAAGCTGGCTGCAGTCCTGCTTCCTCCAAGTCCAATGAGGATTTTGCTTTTGGATCAGAGCAACAGTAAATCTCAACAGCAAGTCCAAAGGCAACCCTTCCTCCTAGTCTCCCATTGTCCAGTAATACCTTCAGGAGCACAGGGCTGAAGGACCAGCGCATAGCAAGAATCAGGCACCAACACACTGTACCAAGCATAGAGAAGGGCAAGCCAATTCCAGGGATGGGTGCAGGTGCTGGCATTCTGCATGCTGAAACTCAGGCTCTAGGCACTGCCCCACAGCATCACCCACCACCAATGCACAGCTGGACACCACCATCAGCAAGCCACGGCTTAGAAACACTGTACCCCAGCCCATCTGTAACCCCACTTTATAGAATTTAGGAGCAGCACTAAGTGAGGCAACGTGTCCAGGTCCACAGCACACTGGGACACTGACGGTGACACCTCTCTACAGGACAGACACCATGAGCTTTGGTTGAGCTGGCACAGAAACAAACATTCTGACCCTCCTGCTCCCGACACGCCTGACCTGCTTAGTTCCTACTGACCACGCTGAAGCAGCCAGGTGCACAATACACTTGTTTCCTGATGGATGGATTCATTTTCAAATAAATTTCCATGAAAAGATACTAACATGGATAGATCTACTACTCTTACAGAGTTTCTGTTCTCTTGGTATATTGAAAATGTCCCCATCTGCCTCCCAGCTAATCCCATGCAACAAACTCCTGAACTCTCAAACCGTGTCTTTTCACACGCAGACTTCCCTAGGGCATAAAGACAACAGAAATGTATTCACTCTTCATTCCAAGGTGGATTAAAGCTATGGGTTACAAACTAAAAGTAACAAACCCACACCCTGACGGCTTCCAGTGCTTGGATGTAGATTTGCAACATAAGATAGTGATCATGCCATTACTGCATCAGTTGTAAGGTCAGGTCCTGGCACAGCTCTGACTCAGGCAGGCACTGCCTGGGACAAGCATCCAGCTCCTGCAAATCCAGCACTGCCAGCGCAGAGAAGAGGCTCAGCAACCAGAGGGGGTCAGCAAAGGGGACGTACAATATAGGAAACACCATCCTGTGGATACCTGGCTACATATCAAGCAATTTGGACTTGCAAACCCTCCTGGATACCTTGTTCCCCTAATTAGCTTTTATTACAAAGGAAATGCCAAGCTCAGCTTTCAGGATGTGACGAGGAAAGGGAGAATACACATGACAGAGGTGGCTGTTTACTGGACGTCACTTCTGACCTCCTGCTGACAAGATGAGCTGTTTGGCAGCATTTAATCCCATACTGCAGTGCAGAGGGACTCCCCAGTTCTGGTTGATGGGCATGTTTCTTCCTTAGGCAAGGTCCTCATCTCAGCACATCTTGCCTGCCCTTCTCATTTAACAGAGCCAAGATACACCCGCAGCTCTGGGGGGAGCCCAGCAAAGAACATGGACTTCGGTTAATGAAGAGCAATAGGAGAGGATGACAAGCACTGGAGCCACCAGCAGACAGATTGCTTTTCCCTGCTGTGCCAATACAGACTTAGATAAATTCATTTACTTTCACAAACCAACTAAATACAACACTGGCATGAGCTAGAGCGAAGCTTCTCAGCGCACTGGCATTTTACCTGAATTCACTACAGTAAATTATGTCTGAGATGCAAGGTATATTTTCCCTAAGCAAATATAGAACATTGACATGTGCTAGATCTGTGCAGCCAGAGTGCCATTTACAGCTTCCACTAAGTGCTAAACACTGGGGACTTCCATACCCTAAACTTGTAAGCATGACTGTGAAGGAAGCTCTTAGAGGTAAAACAAAAGTTTCAAATACAAGACAGGACTAAGAAAAGAAGGCTTTCTTACCCTAGGTAGTGGTCTGTTATCCCAGTCTCCTTGAGAAGCTGCCAGACACTTGCTCTTGGACAAGATTGGCTCATCTTCTGGTCCAGGAGGCTCAGATCAATGCTCAGGAATAGCACTGATCAATTTTTAAGACCAACAGCCACCTCACCCCCTCACTAAACAGCTGCGCACACATTGTATGCATTTGCTGGCAAACCTCTGAAAGATCCACTAGGGACCATACTAACCAATTTTTATTTCTAATTAAACTGATGCCTGTAGTACGCTAAAAGAAACACAGGCAGAAGGGACTACCCTAAATGAAGATCTTTAGGAAGCACGAGGGCAGAGACTCACACCAAGTAGCTGGTTTTTTGAGTAGGCCAACAAAGATGAAAGCAGTCTGCCAGTCAGCCAACATATCACTCAAGCCTGGGACACCAAATCTTTCCCTCATTCATTTATTCCTGTCCTTAGCCACCTTCACAGGCTTTCTGCTTTAAAAGTGAGGTCTCTGAGGACTTGGTAAGCAAGGTTAGGATTTAGTGGACTGACTGGCATATCTGTATCCCTAATCACAGTCTCCACTGAAGAACAGCTCAAATCACATTTTTATTGAGTTTCCAGTTCCATTCCTCCTGCCTTCAAATCGGCAAAGGGGCTTTCCACCCTCTCTGGATGTCTTCACCTGCCTCATTAAAACACTCCTAATCTTAACAGAGGGTTTGGGCCCACCTATCACTTACTACCAACCATGTCTGGTCAGAAAGCTGGACTCTGCAGTACTGATGTCTCCACCTCAGGTAGTCACTCCAGCTCCCCTACACAGCCAAAGGGGAAGCAGCCCCCGCAGACATGCTTCACATGACTACACCGGGCATCTGGATTTGGGCAAAGAAACCACTGACTTCCCTTCTGCAACAAGGAAGGGGGGCAGACAGGCAAAGTTGGGCAAACAAATCCCATCCTACAGCATCTTCATGTGGAGCTTGCCAACACAGAGAGCCTCTGCTTAAAATGAAGTGTGGAGGGGGGGGAAATGAAAAAGGAACCTGATAAATAAGTGTTGCTGATGGAGAATAAAAACTGCCAGTGTTGTAGCTACATGCGTCTGATGAGCTGAAAGGATGCTGGTGTGCGATGTCTCGAAACCTCACACAATAAAAAAACAAAGATGGAAAACATTATCAGAGGGCTGGCAGAGGACTAGGGTCCAGCAGATAAGATCACACTGGTTCTCAAAAAGTCAGATACACAAGAATGGCAACAAGGGAAGATGAGAGCAAGGCCAAGGTAGGTTCTGAGCACTGAAGCAGTGCCACAGCTGGGTGGTAGCCCATGGTGTGTGGGGCGTGAACAATCCTCACACATTCCCTTCTCTTTGCCTCTGATCTGAGCTGTAACTGTATTTATCAGCAATGGCTTAAGAATTTTACAATTCTTATTCAGGCAAGGAGGCAGGAAAGGGTGGTCCATTTTGGAGGACAGAATGGCTAAATCATCACATTACAAAGTTAAATATTATCTAGCTGTAACAAAAATTTCTAAAACTTACCCCACCATATTTCCATCATGAGATGAAGCCTGTCCATTCTGGACTGCATAAAAGCACAGGCGGAGCAGAGAGTCAATCGCTGACAAACTGCTCAAGTCACAGTGGCCCTGGACAGGCAAAGGCATGATCCATGCAATGGAGGTTGCTGTGCAGTGATGGCATCTCTGGTGCTCACCACAGAGAGATGACATGCTATAGTGATGGTCTAGACAAGGAGAGTCTGAATAAGGAGAACAGAAACACTCATTGGAAGGCTACACCCATGTGGTGTCAGGACACAAAAGGGACAAGTGTCCAAAGATCTATCTGAAACTCCAAGTGAAGAGACACTTTGCTCAGTCTCCACAGCCAATCCCAAAATAGCCTCAAACTGTTATTCCTTCTCTCTACACCCAAATCTTACTACCAGACATAAGTAGCTTGCTGCAAATTAACTCCTGTAGTGGGGAAAAACTTCCAAATGTTTTTTAGTGCTTAAATCTTGTTTCATTATCCACCACCACCCCCTGTAAAACAACCCCAAGAGGTAAACAAGCTGTTGCTGAGCTGCTTGCAAGGATTTATTTTGAGTTTTGCATCTTATGTCAGTACTCAGGTGCAAGCTCCTCTTTGTTTTGCTTATTTGCAATGCAGTGATTTGTGCTGCTGGAAGCTCTATCCACTGCAGAGGTAGCACTTGGGAGCAGTTTGAAGGTGCTTTGTTATTCTCTTTCTTCTTGGGTTTTTTGAGGGATTTCTGGTGTTTTGCCTGGGACAGCCTATGTATAAAGGAAAATGACTACTTCAAAAGGCTCCCTGTTGTAGGCGTTCAGCAGGGAGGCAAGGGAAGTTGGAGACTGACAGAACACACCTATATGACCTCACTTCCCTTCACTGGGCTCAATGTCCTGAAAAGCAATGCACTTGCAAGAGCTCTCCTTTTTCACCAGCAATCTTTCTTCTCCAGAAGCACTGTGGCATTCCACCTGCAGATGTTCCATTGTAGCTCACTGACAATGGCATTCTGCCTAGTGCAGCTTCAGGGCCTGAGCAAGAGGATCAGCACCAGCTCTTCTGCTCATCTCCCTGGCCATGGCCTCTTCCCCTTCTCCAGCACTGGTGTTTATACCTCTCACATAATCACTTGCAACACTCAAGCAAGCACAGTCATTCCTACAAGAATCCCACCATGAGGTTTCCAGTGATGACAACCGCAGATGTCCTTCCCAGGACATCTCACAGCCCAGGCTGTAGCTGCAGTTTGAACAGCAGTTGCATACAGAGAGCTATGTAGGAGCAAAGGTATTTCAGTGTGCACAGGAGTTAAAACAGAGACAGGTTTATGCTTGCTGTGTCCCTTGGGATAAACATTTCTGGCAACAGTGATGACTGTCATTGCAAAGAGGATTTCAGGATTGCATCTGAAAGCTGGCTGTACCCACACGGGTAGTGCAGTGCCCACACCAGCACTGCACCATTGGAATAAAGCTGACAGAACACCTACGCTGCTCAAAGTAGTGCTTTAATGTGACCAGTTTATACCACACTATCAGTTGAGAAAGAGAAAAAAGCAGCAGGACACCCAGAAAGGGTGACACAGGAGATACAGATAGCTCAGGTCTACAATTAAAACCTTAAAATTATAGTTTCAAGACAAATTACTAGATAAATACAATTTCAAGAATTTTCTTCACTTGATTGGTGCATTGCCAAGCAGCACAGAAGTGCTTTCTCCCTTTCTCCCCAATAGTCACTTTGGAAAAAATAAAATAATAAAAAAAATAATCAAGAAGCCCTAATTCACACAGGGATCAAATGCAGTCGTCAAGCACCCTCAGAATTATTTACTCCTTGCTTTTCCCATAAAGTCACAGGATTCAAAAAATATTTCTGAAGGTGTCTCAAGAGATCATCAAGCCCATGCTTTCCTCACCAATACTTACAATTTGATGCCATCTTAAAAATGCAATGAGTGTATTCTCTTTTCCTTCAACAGGTCACTAATTAAAGGGTTGACTTCTACCAGACCCTCAACTGATGCCAGAGGCATCTCACTCAATCTGTTTGTGAACAGTGACAACAAATCACTACAAAGGAAAGACCAAGTACAGTTTTCTGGCCACTGCATAATAGCTTCATCCAGTCCATCCTTCCATACCTCATCTTGTTCAATTGTTCAAAAGAGGTTAAAGAAATTAACACGAAAGCGAGTTCATGCTGAGGGAGAATGTTTCTGGTAATTTACAACCCTAGGTTTGCTCCTAGTGAATTGACCAGTACTTAAAGTACAACCTTATCTGAACACCTCTACAGCAGAGCTTCATAAAAGCACTGAAAGATAACAATAAAATTTTGAAAACAAATTACAGACCCATAACAGGAGGTTTAAGTCTCCAATTCACTTGGAAGAGGAGCTATAAATTAGAAGAAATACAAGCTCCAGAAGAATACCTCTGTGCTAAATTTCACTGTATATACCCAGAATAAATTTCCATTTTAGACAGGAAGAGTTCTGTTTCCTTATTTCCCTGAAAAAACAGATCCCACAGAATAGATCTATCTAGAGCCTGATATATTACTTCTTCACATGCCTTCCTGGATGGCAAGAAGTAATTAACTCCAAGGCCAAGATATAAAACACCAGCACACTAGAAGCTGCCCCACAGGTTTTGCCAAGAGCACAGGTAACCGCTTCACAAGACATCTTGGCAAATACAACAATCCATATTCCTTGGGACCATTTAGCTGAGCCCTATTAAGAATCCCCTTCTCCACCTCTATCTGGACCTCTAAAGCCAAGAGCTACAAAGCCGTAACTCCATGGCTCATGTAGAAATTAGTTGCCTTGAAATGCAAATAGTTTTAAAGCAACTAAATAGTTTGAACTGCCAGTATGTGGAAAGAGTCATTATTTTACAGTGATCAGAGGTGTCTGAGGTGCTTCAGAGAGCAGACAGAAATGCACAATCCCTGAAGACCTTGCAATTCAATTAACTTAATTAACCATGTTATTTCCCTAGTTCCTGGTAACTGCTTACATCAATGAACTAAGACTTAAGAGCAAAGTACATAACTAGGAGCTTTATTGATCATATCTGCACACAACACTGACTGAACTCCCAAAGCCGTAGCTTGGCACAGAACTTATAAAAGATACTTCAGCAGTAGACTTTCACTTTATTATCCCAAAGTCCTGTGGAGGTACCAGAGATAGGAAAGAAGTGATCAAGAGGCAGGGATCAACATTTTTATAGCAAAAGAGCAAATAAGCATGGGCTCAATGTTAATCTATATTACAAGAAGAAAAAATCTGTACAGTATTATTCAATTTTAAGATCAAAGTTTTTTGCTCATCACCCCTCAAAGAGGATTCCCTAAGTACTTCACAAATTAATATGAAGACCAGACCTGCAGTCCATTTTTCTCACATCTTCTCCACACCTTCCGTAGCCACCTAAAGCCCAGAACAAGCAAGCAGCTCCTCATCCCAGACAGGGAAGAGTGAGAAAGGCAGAGAAGAAAAGCTGCAAGGAATTTGCCTGCAAGAAAATTCAGACATCTCTACACAAGGACCTCTCTAATGGGAGAGGTGATTTACACCAGCTCCAGCCCCACTGCCAGGTCTCCTCAGAAAGGGCACAACATCCAAGACCAGCAGGTCAATAGAGACCACAGCCACCCTGAAATATGGGGCACGTATCCCTGATTTTGCCTCTCAGCACAAAACAGTCCAGCCTCTCTTTCCTTATTGCTGACGACTCCTCAGGGCATCTTCTCTGCTTACAGCAGCGTAAGCATGCAGCCCTGCAACACGGCATTGCCTGGCCAGTAACTGGTCATGAGCTCTGCACTGAGCTTCCAAGGCCTTAGTGCTGAGGCTCACCAGGCTTGCTCTGAGTTTTTCCTGACCTGCCTGCAGCTTTGTTTTACTTATTTCAGCTGTGGCAGCAATTTCTCTAACTGACCAGGTATCTATGGCTTTGTTGTACAGCTCTACATAGTACAGTCACAGTTTTATATGGACATTCATAACAAGAAATTTTTCTATGAAGAATGAGATATTTGTGACCAACACAATGACACAGTACAGAGAAATACTGTACTTGAGGAGCAGAGATACAAGATTTAGCAGAGGTGAAGACCAGCACAGTATGGCAAGCAATGAGGCATAGACTTGACACTGGGGATCTCACAGCTCTAAACTTGCCCATGATCAGTTAAAGAAATGCACATCTGGAGCTGGACTAAACCACCTGTGGGGAGAATGAAGAGAACAAATAGCACCCACCACACATACACTGTACATAACCTAGAGCTGCAGACTGATGAGCAAAGGCGTGAAAGTGTTTTAGTAAACAAAACTGACCCCAAGCAGACCCTAACCAGGGAAGAAGAAACTATCAATATGAACATCCTATCACCCTTAGTAACATGAATGTGTAACAATTTTAACTGCATTATTATTCTTTCTTCTTCTGTAACAGTTATAGCTGGACTAGTAAGGATTAGATTCTCACAACTTCAGTTACACTCACAAGAAATTGTTGGCTTTTTATACAAGGGGTACTGCTTCATCCATAAAAAAAAAATTGAGTGCAACAGCAATCACACATAATGTAGAGCAATGTCAGGTGTGAGGGGACCCCTTAATCCCCTTTCATCAGCCCTTGTCCAGGATAACCTATTACTAGCTCCTAATGGTACCAGGGAGGTTGTTCATTTTCTAATAGGTCAGTGACTCATCATTTTAACTCACTTCCCTCCACTAAAAATCAATGAGCTCCTGAAACAGTATTATTCTGGATGACTGGCGTTTTAACATCTCACAGGGGAGGTAGACCCCAGAGGTCCCATTCAATGCTGGGTCACTAGTCCGCCATGAAGATGAGCTTATTCTCTTGTTGGGAAGCAATATGTTCTGGGAAGATGTCATCTTCCCAGAACAAAGGTGTTTTTCTGGATGTCAGGCAAATCTGAGTCTGCCCTCTCTTGCAGTGAAATGGGAATACTGTACAGTCTAACAAACTCATCCAGCGATGGCACAGTCCAACAAACCATCTCCCCTCTCTTGCTTACTTGGCTGCTTAAATGAGTTTTCCTACTTCTCCTACCTATCCCCAAACAGTTCTTTTCCACTCTACTTCAAAGTTTTATGAATGATAAGAGGGAAATATCAACAAATTATCTCTTCAAAAAGCTCTGCTCCCTTTACTCACATCATGTTCCCCAAAAGGCCATCAGCAATGCTCTCCTCTCACAGTATACATCAAAGTATTTGTTTTGTAGGATAGGGCCTATTTCACCTCTGACTCATGAGCCTAACTCACTGTGTCAAAACTGTTTAAGGGTTTAACAGCTTGCCACTAGCTAACCAACCCAGCTGGTTAGCAGCAGGCTGAGGAGGTGACAGGTAGAAGGGAAACAGGACTCACACTGACTGTCATGTTAGATCAGAGCAGTCATTCATCAAGGAAACCTTCTGGGCTCCAGCAGGAAACTTGGAATGAGGAAAGCTGTGGGTGAAGAAGTAGAGTTTGTAGTGGGGTACAGTGTCCAGAGACAAGTTTGCAAAGCTGCGGCACCATCACCTCCCTAGCATGTTTTCCTGGCTTTCACTTGGTGTTGAGGTTCAATAGGTCAAATGCTGGACCACCCCACTGTACAGGGGCACAGCCAAAAAGGATAATTGCATCTACTTAGGGGATAAAAAAAGCCTCTACAGTCAATTCACCCTAGATTCACATTAAAATTAAAAAAGCCAAAACACACAAAAACTAGCACATGCTCATATACGGAGGAAATTCCTCAGCTGTTTTAAAACACTGCAGAGGAGGCCATTGCCATCTGCCCTTGTAATGCAAGGGCTACTTTGTCAGTGCTTTTCCCTTACACTCTGCTGAAAAGATCCCCCACTTCTCCACAGGGGCTTTGACAACATGCCCATCATGCCAAGACCTGAGCACAAGGATCTCCCTGCATTGTAATTCAATGCTGTTCTCCCTGCACGCTGCTGAACAGCGCCTATAGGCAACTGCCTAAGAGCTGGATTTCTATAAGAAACTCACAGCAGTGGAGAAAGCTAACAGGGAAACGAGCCCCCTCGCTCCACACTCCTCCAGCTCTTGTCCCTCGCTCCCACCTCCACACTCTCCACCACTGCACTGAAACCGAGCACCAACATTGCATCTTGCAATTACACATCATGGCATGATTTTGCAGGAGAGAAAAGCACCACAGAAAAACAGCACCCCCAGGACTTTAGGCTCACTAAATAAGCCAGTGGTAAGTCAACAAAGGGTGGCTAGGAATCTGTGTGCCCTTGCCCTGCCAGGAAGCCCCTGAAGCAGCTGCTTCAAGCAAATGTCAAGGAAGCAGATGGGTGGCAGAGGACAGTGCTCCCTGGCCAAAAGCCACACTCTCCCTTAAATATTCAGAGGCAGAAGCTAGATGGCATTTGTTGCAACGTCGTCTGTCACTGAATCACTCCCGGGCAATACATGACCCTTGGCAAGGGGCAGCCCCTGAGTGCAGGGTATTGCCAGCTGCCAGAGCAGCACAGGGTTTGGCAAGCTGGAGGCACACAGCTGCTGCACAGCCAATCCCCAGGTGAGGACACGTTACAGCTAGCAAGCCTCACCTTACAGCAAGCCCTGGAGAAGCTGAGCATCACAGCCTGGATGGCAATTTTTTTTTGCTTTCTGATCCCCAGCTCACTTACTAACAAGCCCCTGTGTAAGCACAGTGACAGTGAAGGAATTATATTAAAGTAGGACAGGATATGCCAAAGAGCCAATTACAATGGCTATTCCAAAAAAAACCAACCCAGAAGCCATCCCTATACATGGCCAAATATCCTTGGCAGGCAGTGGGGGGAGGAAAAGCAGAATAAATACAATTAAACAAGCAAGACAGACAGCTCAGCTTTGTGTTACGTTTGAAATGCAGTCTCTAGAGGCTGAGGAAGCAGCATGACTGACTAGGGTGAATTCTGAAATTCCTCAAAGGCAGGTTGCCTAGATGTGCAGCCAGACCCAGGCTGACAGAAATGCTGCTAACAGCACCTAATTTGCTAGAGGATTATCACTGGATGTAAGGGATGGAAACTAGATCAGATAGCTGATAAACTCGCAACACAGATCATTACTGTAGTGGGAAAATTTTTACCCAGTTACATAAAACTTTTTGTTCTTTCCAGCTGTGTGCCACAATAGATTTGCAACCCTGTGCCAGAAAGATAATTTGTATCACATTTTGGTCATTTTCTCAAATATTTGGCATAGTTGGCATAATTCAGAGTATGCAGATGTTAAGCAGAAAAAGCCATGAAGTTACACTCAGTAACTGCACTTCCATATCTGTTTTGATCTGAGCACCAAAACCTTTTAAAGTGTAGTCATTATCCATGTTCTGCAGACATGAAGACTGGGGCACACAGATGTTTGCAGACTGGTATTCAGTGGCACAGAACTCCTCAGTCCCATTAATTTCAATTGACAGAGAAAATCCCCCACCACCCTGCGAAATCAAACAATAACTTTATTTTACTCAAAGCCCTACACTCAGTCAGAGCGGCCCAAGACCAAAAGCTTGTGGCTCAGTCCCCAATACAAACTAGTAAGTGCCAGCCACAATGGAATTGCCGTAGTCACCGCTAGACTACAACCTGATCTGTTGGGGAACACGGCAGCTAGTCAATGTAACCAGGTGCTACTGCACAAGGTGTTTGGATGCGATTAAAGAAGGACATGAAACATGCTGTGGTAGCAAAATATGGGAAGTTGACGCATGCTCGCAGCATCAATAGCTCATCTAAAGGCATGCAATGAGGTTTGCAACGTGTCTGACCTGTGCTTTGGTTTGAAACAACCTAGAGGCAGCACACCAGCCTCCAGCCCCGTGTGGGGACAGCACCCAAGTGTGATATCTGCAGCTGCCTTCCAACCCACCAAGGAATGTCCACAACTTGTGGCTTCTGCGTTAAAGACAAATTTAGGCTAGTTAATAAAAAACCTGCTTGTAAATGGTATTTTTTAAATAAATAAAAACATGCAGGAACACCAAGTTATTTCTCTTTCATCCTCATTCACTTTCCAGCAACGTGTATTGATTTCTGCAGTGCAGAGTTAAAGCAACTCTTGTCTCTCCTCTCCTCCAGTGCTGCGAACAGCTCCACAACTGGTCATGCGTTCACTTTTCCTCATACTGAGCATTAGCTTTGAGATTTGTTCCTCCCCTCCCCATTCCCTCATGTTGGTCTAGAAAGACTTTATTTAAAGAAAAAAAGAACAAAACAACAAAGCACAAAAACAAACTGATGCAGTTTAAAGGGCCTCAGCCATTGATAGGAGTAATAAGGCAAATGAGAGAACACTGACAGTGGAAGCGACAGTATCCAGAAGATCACATCATCTCTAGATACTCAGGTATAGAAGAGGCAAGGAGCTGTTAATTACGTCCAAATCCTACATAAGTTGTGCACGTCAACCACATACCAGCCCTGGGCAACCATGTCCTTTACCAAGCACACTGAGTTGCCTTTCTCCTGGGACTTGGAGGGATACATCCTGCAGGAACAGGTCCTCGCAGCATGCTGCCCACAAGAGGTTTTTTCTAAGTCACTAAAGATTGTCAGCCAAACAGACTTTGTATCTACCCAGCTTGAAGGGGAAAACCAGAGAGAGAAGGGCAAAGAGATTATGCTCCCAAGGGGGAAGAAGAGTGAGAGACAGCACTACTCCCTGCCTCACACAGATCTACCTGCCCTCTCATCACAAAAGAAAGGTTTATGAGGTTGTGGCTTTTTTATGGACATAACTGCACATACAGTAAGGAGGTCAACTACCTCCTATTCCAACATGAAAATAATCAAAAGAACATTTAATCTAGAAACAAAATATTCATTCCCAATAGTGCCCTCTGTTCAGGACTAACACATAGCCCTGAGACAAGCTGCTACGAATATTTACTAACACACCCAGCTCTTTCCTAAATCCATCCCACTGTGACAGCCCCAGGGAATTTCCTGACTTCCAGTAGTCAAAAGCAATGAATCTGGGCAAGGTGATTTTAATGAGGGAGCCTCTACTGCTGGAAACATCATCATTTCCTGGAACGCACAAAGATTGATCCTGCATCAGGAAAGCACATTGGTACCAAGAGAAGAGCAACAGCATTGCTAATTTCTGTAAAACTGTCGCACTGCCTGTCAGTTTGCCTTATTCTCTTATTTTTCCTCCTTGTTTCTTTGCATCTCATTTGTTGCTAAATCTTCAAAGCCTTTGCTGCAAGGGGATGCAAATGAAGATAAGCCCTCCTGCCCCCTCCCTGAGTCTATACACTGCTTCTGTGGTGACTGTTCTTGTCAAACTGGGACCAAAGGTAAGACACAGACGCTCTGTGCCTAGACATTGTAGAATCACCTATACTTTGCCCCGAGAACAGAGTGAAAAAAAAATATTTTTTTTTTAAATGGAGAGCAGGAGGAAAAAAAAAATAGAGGCCGAACTCAGCTTCATCCCACAGGACCCAAGAGAGATCTCGAGTTTGACACAATCTTCACCTCTAGTAGCAGCTCCCCTCTTGGGTTGTATGAAGCAATACTCAAATGTGAGCAAGGATCTTCATTTCTCTACGCAGATGAATGAAGAGTCACCAAGACAACTAACAACATCACACGTACAAGAAAAGATGACACCACCTATAATCCCAACAAAAACTCAGAATAGCTCCTGACTTTGGCAACAAAAGCAACAGCCAAGGTTAATTTAACTACTAAAGCAAAAGCTCTGTAATCCTTTATTCAGAGTGGAAATAAAGTTGTTAAGCAAAAAAGCATGTTACTTCATAGACAACTTGAAGAGTGTAGAATTGAATTTATTTTGCAGCCTCAGCAAAAGGTTTCTATTCATCAAGATGCTGCAGTTTAGCTGGCAGGGTCACGGACATCTCTACTTAAATATACAGGTAAGATACTGATCCAAACATGTCTTAATGCATAGCATTTCCCCAGTCTCAAACAGTGTATGGTAGCTTCCTTCTCCTTAAAGGCAAAGTAGTCTTGACGCAAAATACCTGAAGCTGTCAGAGGAAAATATGTTTGATTGAACTAATTCTCAGCAGAAAGCAGCTCTCCCAGTGCTCTCAGTAGAATCAGCAAATTTTGATGGAAGACAGTTCTGGCTCAAAAATGAAAGCCAATAATTACTAGATGCCAAGTTCAGCTAACATTAATGAGGGGGAAGTCAGTAACAGGGAAATCACCATAACTGTAAAATTTACTTGTTTTACTCATCTTACTTGAATTCCTTCATCTTCCAAAGACAAAGAGGTGGGGGGAAATGGGAAAAAAAATTTAAAAAGTGATCCATTGTCTTGACAAGAGGGCTGAAAACCAGTCCTACTTGAATTTTAAATGGAAAGCTTCATTACTTTTCCCCTCAATGGAAGGAGGCCATGGGAAGACCAAGTGTAACTACGAAAAAAATGCAGACCCTTCCAAGAGATGTTTTATCCCAGTGTGTGAGTCACTTGGGCCAAGCACTGCCAAAGAGAAGCTAACATTTCCAACAGAGGCCATCAGCATGGGATTCATTTTCCAGGTCAAACACTGCCCAAGTTCCAACCCCAGTTACACCAGCATCAATCCACAGTAGGTATACTCATTTCAGGAATGCATATAGACATTTATATGGTGTAACTGCATTTGGTCCAAGCCACGCGTGCCAGAGCAGTTCCCATACATGTGGGGTCATCACCAACATACACTGAAGCAGGACACATGTGGCCTGTCTGGGAAAGAGAGATCATCATGGGAAAAACACGGCAAGTTTTCAACTTGCTCTAGACATTACACCAGCCTTTCAGACATAGATCATTGCTCTGAACTTCAAGAGTTTGGACTGGCTTTTAAAAAGAGATGGCTCCATTTATGGGATGCAGAGCTCCAAAAATGCCTAATTCACTATCTTAGGCTCATCTACAAAGAGGTAACTTCAACAGAGCTATACTTCAATAACTATTCTACTATATTTACACCTCTACATTCACTTCTGTTTCAAAAGAAGTAATTTTATTCCACTAAAATGAAGTCAGATAATTATCAAAATAGCTATTTTTATTCTAAAACTGGACACCCATAGGAAGACCTACAGTTTTAACCACAGAAAAAGATAACCTGGCATAGAGCACATGCCCTGGTGGAGCACCCTCTTTTGGTTGTCCACCCAGCAAGGGTCTGACTGGGGGTATGACTAAGCAGCTACCCCGTACTTGTGTCTACTTAAGAGACAAAGGGCAAAGTAAATCATCTGCCTCAGACTTGCCATGCACCTCAGTTTAATCCCAGCAATCTTTGTCTCAGTGCAACCCAGAGCATCAGAAGATCTCTAGGTCATCAAGTGCAATCACAGCTCAAGACTGGAGCAGTTTCAGAGACCATGTCCATTTCCTGGGAATTGCCCACGTGCTTTTCCACTACGTTTGGCGTGAGTCCATAACAACGCCACAAGGTTTGGAAAACAACAAGCATGGCCTGAATCCAGACATATCTGGCAATTCTTCTCACTCAAATTCTCCTGGCTGCCACAATTCATGGTTTCCATCAAAGTCTTCAGCTTCCTGAGAGGTTTCTCCCTCACTTTCCAAACTTGGCACCTCTAAAAGGAGAGCATGCCAAACCACTGCAGCTGATGCGTTTGCTCAGCACTGAGCATCACCACTTAATATTGCTAATAAAAATTCCATTGCAAGAAGCTCTATAGGGTGTAACAGCTTAAGCAAGAGAGCGCAGAACTGCACGATGTCCATACAGCTTCATAGAGCCAAATTCCATGAATACAGGGTCACATTCAGGTTGTAAAATCTGGCAGACCAAAAAGCAAAACAGTGATCAATCTCTGTCTTTAATCAAATTCTAACAAGGCTTTGGAGTCACTTTTTAAAACCCTTGTGTCTTCATCCCTAAGTTGGGCAGGGCTTCTCGATCAGAGCTAAATTTTACAATTGCTGAAGCACAGGATCAAAAGCAGCAGCCCAAACCCAGCGCAGTGTGACAGCCAGCGAGCCGGGGAGCAGACAAGCACAGTGCTTGGGTACAGATATTACTCCCTCACTTGATGGGTACCAAATCCACATCAACATATTAATGAACGAAAAAGACCCCATCAAAGTCTAGCAGGATTTGCTCTGGCTGTCCCATCAGTTTGATGAATGAACATTATCCCTTAAGCATTACCACCACAGCTTTCAAGCAATCCTAATTCCTCACCACACTTCACTAGAGGGTCAGAACCTCTATTTTTACATTTCGTTTAAAAGCAGTGGCCTGTATAATGAGTATTACCAACAAACAGCAGCCCATAAATTCCCAAGCGCTGCATGTGCAAGTCCTCATTTCTGACAAAGCTTGGATGCACCGTAAAGTAACAGTATCACAGGCAGGAATATATTAATATGCTGCATTCAGCAGACAGACATAACAGCCCTTCAACCACAGAGCAGTTCAATGGCACACTATTTAAGTGACAGCTATCCAGTTGAATTTCTTTACTGAAAAATTAAGTGCCAGTACAATGGATCACATCATTGTAGGTTTGGACAAAAGGACTCTGTAAGGCAGAGTATTACAACTGAACAGACTCAACCTGGCACTGAAAGATGGTTCTAAAATGACTTGATAAATACAAAAGCCTCCTTTCTGAAAGACTGAATTATTTCTGATGTGGCAAGCACAAGAGCAAACACTTAATTTTAAGCAGCTGAATAGTTCAACTGATTTCAAGTTACGCACACCACACACTCTGCAAGATCAAAATGTTTATGGCTAAGTGAACAAAAGACAACTTGCATTATTTTTAACACTATTTCTGTTATTTTATACATCACATGTACATGTCAAACAACAGGGAATTCAATGAAAGATCTCCTCATTTTCTGATAATCTTGAAAAAAAACAGTAAGTTTCCCATCTTATTGGGATGTTTCTCCTTGATGTGTGTGATTAAGTAAGGAGGAATCCCATTTCCAGTCATAATCATAGTTTCACAGTGATGGAGTAAAACATCTCAGTACACTGTTCTGAGGAAAGAATAAAAAGCTGATGTTTATAGCTCAGCTGGTTTAAACTCCCTTAAGATAGACTGCTGTGATATTTTTACCTTCCCATTATAAAAATTTAAATAGCTCCGCAAAACCATGAAAAAAACCCACCCCCTTCCTAAATATTCCCCAGGGTCCCACTCCTGCCAAATTGCACCTGCAGCAAGCCAAGGCAGGCAAGAAAGGGAGATCTCACAACAGGTTTTGATTTTCAGGATGAGGGCAAAAAAGTAACCTGCACCATGAAGGATTTCCCTTTCCCCAGGCACCATAGGACACCTCTGCCCATGGCTGCACAGCAGCAAAATGCCCCTATATGCTCCTACAGCTGTTTCCAAGGTAACCAGCACAGAGCGATATACAAGGGAAGGAAGCAAACAGCAGCAATGTAATCCTGCTATACTGTCACTTTTTGAAGCAGGTCTGAATTGCCCCTTTCCTCATCTTCTTTTCAGCTGCCCTACGGTTCATGCAAGGAGTAAGGTAACACTTCACATTTTATAGTCTCATCACATCAATCTTTCTTAAGGTTTGGGTGGGGGCTTTTCTAATATGGCATTGTATTGAAGTTTTAAGGTGAGAGTTGAGTTTTCTGGGTTTACTGAAGGAAAACCATCTGGGGGAAGAAGGAGAATTATATCAACAACCTAAATTTACACTCAAACTCTGTATTCCCTCTCAGTAGAAGAAAAATGTCTCAGGTTTAGCAAAGGGTGCCTGCCCACTGTGGCGACCCATGTTATACAAGTCCTATGCCTCTAGATAGCACTCATTTTCATCAGTTAGGATAAAAACATCCCCACTGATATGTCTAGAGATACAGTTTATCCTTTCTAGGCATCCAGTTTCCACATCCACTCAGATGTGCCAAAATCCCCAGAGACTTTCCCACCTGCCCACATACATTCATGCTCCCACAGCAGAAATTAGTCTTTGGTTCTTTCGTTACTGAAAGCGGCAATGATACAGTCCAAATCCTGCAGTCCTCACATAAAGGACAGCAGCAAGATTGGGGAAAATTGGGATGGGAAAGGGTCTGGTCTGGCATGGCCAGCTAGTTCTCTCCACTGCCCTGAGAGGGCCACATATCAAGGAGGTAAACCAGTATGAGATATGGAGCACAACTCCGTATACACAGTGAGACACAAGTGACAGACTGTACACTTTAACCTCCACTACCAGGTCTGAGACAACCCCAGAGTTACACAGAGAGAAGCAAATGGACCCCCTGACACAGGAGTAACAGGGCTGTCATCAATGCAGGCTTCCAACAAGACTTTCCAAGCCATTAACATATTTTTTTTTCCCCTGCATGGAACAGAAGTAGTACACCCCACGTACAACCCTCTTGTGGTGGGGAACAGCAATTTGTTATGGAATGGACCCTTTGTGCACACTGGTCAGGAGTCATCCCCATTCCCCAGGGGATAGAAATTATAAGGCAAACCATGTATAAAGAAACTCCCTGTAGGTGGCGTTTTGAAGTGGCAATAGTACTTGGCACAGTTGACACATCTTGCATTTCCCTATGTGACTTACCATGGCTCACCTTTTGAGTACCAAGTGTGATTAACGAAGCTTCCAACCCAGCATCAAATGGCTGCAAATTGCAAGAGATGCTCATCACATTAATATTCAGAAACCAAAATATACCACTCTTTTAATCACAACTGTGCTCCTGCTGAACGCCAGGACATTCCCTTTGGAAAATTGAGTACTGGGGTCCTCAGAGGAAGTTAAGATGCTGATGGGTCAGAGCACATGTACCTGTGGAAGAAGCTCCCTAGCTTAACAAACAAAGACGACCACATCTGCATAGCCATGGAGATGCCAACAAGGCAAACATAACCTGTTTTGAATAAGGAAAACCAGAAGTCAGTATTTCTTCATAGATTAGCTGGAGGTCAGTTTGCCAAATCAAAATCCGAACGGAACCCTGCAGAGATTTCCTAGCAGCATTATACATGACATGATGTGAAACCTCCAGCATCCAGTTCAGCCCCACACCATACCTGTTAACACTGCAGTGCTTCAAAACCATTACCAAATACCTCCTCTGCTACCCCTGCAGAGTTATATGCTGTCATACAACCATCAAACTGGTCACCTTGGGGAAAGGGGAAAGTAGCTCTCTATGAACTCAGTACATTCTTTAGCAGGCATGTACCTCCTCCTCTACGTAGCGCATCAGATCGAGCCCGCAAGAATTATATCTTCAGATAAACCATTCTGTGGTTAACTTAATGCTAAGTTCCAAAGACAGATTACTCTTAAGCCACCCATGACAATAAATGCAATATTATTAGTGAAAAAAATGCCTAATGTACTCGAAGGGATGCACACCAGTCACAGACTCCCTGCAGTGCTGGGACTGAAGTGAGAGGGAGGGAAGATGAGGAGGAAGGGCATTACACAGGCACCAGGGACAAGAGCCAGCACATACATATGAAGTCACAGAGAAAATAAACTGGCAAACACACTAACCCAGTATAGCTGTACATCAAGAGCTTGCTTCTGTAAATGTTTTATAAGGCCCTTAAAGCCATCCCTGGTCCAGCAGTGCAAAAGTATCCCCATCAGCTGCAGCAGGGCAGCATTACAAAGCACTGCACCGAAAGAGGGCTGAACTCACACTGACAGTTTTCAGTGTGTCAAACAGGAGATCGATTTACTCATCTACAGAACAAAAATTTTAACAGCTGTCTCAGGTGGCTGGAGTCCCCAAGTGGAAGCCATAGTCCCAGAGACATCTGATATCAGAAATAGATCATATTCAAAGCAACAGGAGTGAGGAAGCAGTGTCAGAAAGAGCCAGCAGTTTAACGACTCTATCCTGACACCTTACAGGGCATTTAACAGCACGATTTCTCTCCATGCTTATTAACCAGCAGGACCAGAGAATTCTCTAATTTTTGTGTTGCTCACATGAAATGATGCAACAGTGCCGCTTCAGATACTTGGTAAGTCTGCTTCCCAGAGCACAATCTAGAGAGGCAGCCATAGAAAGGGATGCAAAGAGAAAAACCTGCCGCTAACTACTTGCGCCAAAGCAGCTGACGGTAGTTAAGACAGATGTTCCAGCTTACTCCTGCCCAACCCAGATCAGCTCCTCCACCTGAGCCTTATGAGAGCACACGAAAACTGCACTTCATTTCAGAGACACAAAAACTTTCCTCACCGCTCTCAACCCTGTTTATCTATAAACCCAGGAGCGGGAGCGCAAGGTTTAAAGCTCCCTTCTGCTGTGCCACCTTGTGGATGCCTTCTCCCGACTTTTACCAGCTGCAGGTCCAGCATTTATTTAACATCACACTCTTGAACACGTAAACAAAATAATTCACAGTCACTGTGAGCAACAGTAAACAGCACAATAGGAATCTGACTACCGCGACACGTCCTCTGTGCGATTCGCAAACCCTTTAATGCTCCGTCACAATTGAGCACTGGGAAGAATTACCAGCTGAAAACAGCAGCACCAGTAGCTTTTAAAAGTTAGAGCTCAGATGCCTCAAGCCCTTCTAAATATCCAAAAAGGACCGCGCAGCCACCTCTCGCTCTGGGTTGCCCCCACTTCTTAAAGAGGAAAAAAAAACCAAACCAACACCAACCCAGAGACCAAGCAAGCCCGAGGATGGAAGGGCAGATTTGCTGCGGCAAAGTTTACCGGCACGCAGAGCATCCCCCCTGCAGCTCCTTCCTTCGCGGAGCTCCGTGCCGGCAGAGGATTGCCCCCCGCCACCTCCCAAAGAAACCTGCCCGAGAATACAAGGAAAAGGCGAACTGGAGGGTAAATCCGAGCATCTCCAGCTCTCCTTTCCCCCCGGCCGCGCTCACCGTCCTCCTGCATCCGCTGCAGGCACAGGGCGAGGCTCTTTCTCCAGCNAAACAAATAAAAATCTTAAAAATATATATATGGTATATTTTCACCTGCTGGGGGTCTGCTTAGAATGGGCCCTCACCAGCTGCCGAGCACAGGGCACTGACCCGTACCGGCGTTTCTGCGGATCCCACATCGCCAGTCGATGCTGAACAGCTACACGCACAAGGAAGGTGTGGAAAAAACCCGTGCTCGCCTTCCCTCCACAGCTTTAACCTGGCGCCGCTCCCCTTTAACGAGCGGCACCTGCCTGGCATCCCACACAGGTGTGCCCCGGGATGGCTGTACCGACTCTGAAGTTGGGTTCACAAGTAAATAAAGTCACACAACCATCAAGCTGATCCCTTTCCTCTTTTTTTCACGACCACTTGCAAGCAGCTGAAGTACAGAGGGGACTGAAAAGCACCTTTATAATTTACTTAATATTCCAGAGATTTCAGTGCTTTTACACAGACACAAAGGAGATGTTTATTGTATATGCCAGGGTATTCATGTTTTTAATTTCCTGGGGGCAACATATCTCTGCAATGACTAGCAGCTTTTTTTGCTCTTCATTAGGCCTTTTATTAGCTGCCTGGTAGGTCTTACTCTGCATCTCTGCCTCCATTTGCGACAGTGATAATGTGTGCAATATCTGCTATAATCTAAAATATTACGGACCAAGCTCTCCTTGGGATGGCATGAGCTAATTCCAGTTTCAGAAGGCTAGCACCTGACACCGCTCAGAATGGACAGGGCAGCTACAATACCAAAGGAACACATCGATCTAGATGCATCCATATGGACTTAAGCATAATTTTCAGACCAGCTTTTCTGTCCCTACCTGATAGAAAAGCAATTGTCACAGGACAGGCAAGCAGCTTGCTAAGGGGCAGCAGCCTCACGCTCTGTGCTCTGCCCACAGCTCACATCTGAGCAGCATTGCCCATTTTGGGCACTGGCAGCCAGGTTTACAGGGCAGCCAAGTGTGACATGGCATATGCTGCAGTGGGAGTCTGGAAACCTCTCCTCTACCTGGTGAAAACTGAAGGGACTCAACCCAAAGATACCTGGGAGAGAGTCTACTTGAAACAATCTCCTGTGCACATTGAGAAAGAAAAACAGCTTCTGCAGAAAGGGGCTGAAAGCAGAAACCTACCAAAGTCTACAACTCTGGGGGAAGCCCGAAGGGATGAGGACCCTAACTGAGGTACCTGAGTTAAAGACCTACAGTTAAATTAGCTAAAGAATTTTTTGTACCCCCCCTCCACCTAGGTTCTTGAAGAACAATGTAGGAGTTGGGCTGGAGAGAATCTCTTTTGAAGTTACTGTCAATGGCATGTTCTCCCAGTGAGTTAGACTGGGCTAATCATAAACCCACAAGAACAGCCCTCTTCATTTAAGCATAGGAGTCTGCAACACTGCAGAGGGCAGATAGCGGCGGACAACACCTGAGAACTCCATGAGAGGTTCCCAACACAGCAAAGAGCAGTCCCCTACAGGCTGACTCCTTTCCATGTTTCTAACCAGGTTGTTACTCAGCAGTTTAAAGGACAGCGATTGAAGTGATGGCACCTGAAGGCTTAAACCAGTCAGCTGGAGCAATCGCTTCTCAAAGAGATTTCCTGAGGACTACCAGCAGCAGGAGCACTGCTATAGCTCAGACCCTGCCTATCCCCGATCAGCAGCACAGAAAAGTTTACAGAAGAAACAAAAAGATATTTTTTCCCACATTTACTATCCAAGTAGAAACGTACGTAGTGATTGGCTCCCTACCCAGCTACAACTTCTTAAAGAGCTCCTTTCTTTACACTAAATATAGCACATTTATGCTGCTTCCTCCTCGGGATGGGGGGAGTGATGGGGGGGAACACAGGCCTCTGCAGTTTCATTGCAAACTACCTAGTACCTTTGGAACTCACAACAAATCACAACTCCATAGCTGGATTGGATCAGAGCACATCACACTAACTCACAGGAAGGTGGTGATATGCACCAAATATTCTAGCTGGCAGCAAAACTCAGGAGCTTCCCCAAAAAGGACTCATCTGAAGCCAGCATGCATCCTGGTGGAAGGAGACAGCATTTGTTCAGTAGTTAAAACCCAGCACACGGAGACAAGTGCTGTTGAGTTATACGACTGACTCAACCACCCACACAGGCAAATCACCTGCCCTTTCTGTGCCTTAGTTTCCTCAGCTGTAATTTGTAATTGCTTGGTGATATTCAGATTCTGGGTATTAGAAAAGTATTCCCAGAAAAGTCATCATTATCAGGTGATCTAACATTGCTCTCAGGAAAAGTAATGAAAGTCTAAGGAAAATATGATACAGAAAGGGGCTTTTGAAAGTCAGGTCAAGTCAACACTTTCTGTAGCTAAAAGCTCATCTGGTTTTGCTATTTACACTGGCTGATCTCATAAAAGACTCTCTCCCTAAATCTCTTTAGACTGTCATGGCTACAACAGTTCTACTTTTAAAGGACATCAGTGCCACAGAAATAATTAAACATAGAATCGTAGAATACCACGAAGCATTAAAATAGCAAGCACATTACTAGCTGATAATGTAGCTCAGGGCTTTTAACAATTGCATTTGACACCTATATTATTGTAGAAAGAGCCAAAGCTAGTGTGGTGAGATTTTCTCAAGTGTTCCACGTTAGCCTAACTTCAGTACTCATATGGGCAACTGTGTTAGAGAAAACAAAACATAGTTAAAAATACTGGTAGTGAATTCATAAGCAGAATCAATCAAAGGCAGATGCTATGGTACCTCTTTGGAGGGGAGTCATGGAGGGTTATTTCAAGCAGCAGAAAGTCCATAGCAAACCTCGAAAGTAAATCTCCTTGTCTCTGAGCAATGTCTCATCTGTCTGCATGACTGAAATGCCCAGCTGTAAGATTTTAGGCACCACGGTGACATGGATACTGCTACAACTTCAGAAAGTGCTGCCGTCCTCTCACCCAGCTGCACCATCCTGCAGAAATGGTTGTCAAACCAAACTTGTCAGGCAGAGATTCCTCTTTGGCCACATGCCTTGGGACACAGCAACTTCTTCTGATTGACTGGTGACTTAACCATGCCCTGTGCATTGGCTGTTTCACCAGATGGTGGTCCTTGCCCCACTGAGGAACACACACAGAGTACAGCACGACTGAAGACCCAGCTGCAAAAGGTACAGTCTCTGCACTTGAGCAAAGATGTACCACTAGTGAGGGAGCACCCCCAAGGCCACACTGGTTCAACAGTGATCTGGAAGCATCACAAAACCCTCTGGGGAAAACAGAGAGGATGGTGGGCCTTCCCTTCCCATATTGACCTACTGCTACACCCTGGCAGCACTCAATAGTTAAGATCAAGCTAGAAATTACTTTGACCTATGTAATCCTCCACAAAGGAAATCTATTCAGGTATCTAGAATAATCTTTTGCTTTCTCTCTCCTCTTCCTGGACCTAATTAAGTAAAAAAAAAATAAATTCTTTCTCTACAAGGCTGGACTACTTTGATGGGTGTTAGAACAGTGCACCCTGTACCCTTACAATTGTACATGGGGCAGGCAGGGGACTATGGGCAACCTATTTCCCTCCCACCTTGACATGTAAGTAGCACATGGCTGCTTTGATGAAGAACCAGTCCCCACTTTCACCTCCCAGGCACATGGAATGGAACTGGGGATATAAGGCATAAATCTCTGTCACAACACAGCATCAGGATGGGTTTGATTCACTGAGAACTGCTGCACTCTCGCTGTATGTCCCATAACCAGCAGACGGCAGTGGAGAGTATAGAGATCATGAAATTTAAAAATAACCTTCTCATGGTAGAAGGTTAAAGGCAATTTTTAAATGGATTATCTTAATTTTGCTACAACTACCAGAGGATGATTAATAGCAAGTTTACTTACCAAACTGGCTTGGCTCTATTTTGCCTTAAACTCAGGCAGTGCAAACAGTTTACTCATTGTGTTGCCTGCTTCTTGTTAGGGACTTCAGTGCATATTTTCATCCTACGGACTTCTGCAGAAGTGCTTCTGTCCAACTAGGTTTTGAAGGCTGGAAACAACGTGCCATTCTGTCTCTTTTGGGTGATACTCATCTCTCTGAAAGGCTGAATACCTTTTAGACAGATGGAGAATTTCCTTGGATTTCATTGATACAAGTATATCCGTCATTTATGGGCACCATGAGAAGATGGTCACTGTTGTGCTCTGCTCCTGCTGGAAGGGAGCTCAAGTGCTCTGTGTTGCTGTCCCAGAGGCACACTGGGAGTCAGCTCTGCAGCTGGTTCCTCATATCTGTCCTTGGAAATTACAGTATAAGCACAATGGGGCTCAGAGCAGTCCCTCACCTCCTTCCAAAGCCATCTTCTTTCTGCAAGAGCTCTGCAAAGCAAGTGTGCAATGAGCTCTGAACACTGAAGCAGTGAGGCTGCCTGCCAGCCAGCAAACCCAGTGGTGTGAGGTATCTCCACTTGGCTCTCCTCCTTCTGCAACACCACCATCATCAGGTGTCTTCTCCTGGGCATAAGGCCTGTCTTCACTGACCTGACTGCTGGGCTGATGCTAGTGCCAAAGCTTTGGATTTGCCTCCTTTGAGGTTCTTAACTTTTAGATGCTGTTTAGAGCAAGTCACAAACACCAGATACCTTTTCTCCCAACACCACTAGACTGGGTGTCCACCTTGTGTTCCCAAACAAACACAATCTTGTCACTTTTTGCCAGTGCCTCACCATAGAGATTTTCCACATTTACTTAACAGTGACCAAGCAAGACACAAGATGATGCTGGGAGGACTACACAGCGTAGCAAGACAAAGCCAGAGAAACTTTGCATCTTCCTCGCTGTTTGCCCCAAACCATCAGTGTTTAAGCAAGACTCAGAGGCCTGTGCCTCTTCTCCTGCTAACGGCACGGCTTAGGGCTGTGCAGTGCCCAGAGCTCCACTGCAGCTGCTGCCTATTGATTTCTAGGCTACTGAGGCATGTGTCAGAAAGTCAATACGCTGAGGTGACCGTGTATGTTACATGTTATTCTGTGTACCCTCCAAATCCAAGCAGTCAGCACAGAGCCTGAAGCACTAGCAGCTGATACAGTTACTTAATACTGTTAATTTTACAACTGTACAACATAAGAGATAACGACATTTTGTCCCATCCTGAGTGAAAGCCTCCTCAGGACGGCCAGCAGACAGTTTTGTCTGGATTACTGTGAAGATGCTGTGTGAGCTGGACTGTTAGTTAGGAAGACAGGAGAATTTAAAACATGCCTGAACTTACTCAGTCACAGCAATGCAAAAGCCACTTTTCTAACTCGTGTTGAAGATGTTGCTAGAAACATGTTCTTTCCCTTTCAGAACTGCTTTCAGGACTCCCTCCCCTTTTTTGCTTGTGTTAATTCCTCCCTCGCACACATCATCTTTCCCCTTAGACACACACACAGTACCACTAATAAAATGTCACTCATTTGCACCATGTCCAAGTGTTCACCTTCATGGAGTCACATAATCCTCTCAAGTCAGAACACCACTTATCACCATTTATCCCTAGTGAAGATTCCCATACCATCCCACTGCTATGTAGAGGTTTTCATTCCAGGTGTTCACTGAGTAGCAAGATTTGCCTCTGGCTATATAAGGTTTCATCTCTGCTCCTCATTGCAGAGGTGCCTCAGGGAAGTTTTCCAAATCATTTAAGTGAAAGAGTTACAAGGTATGGGATGGTTGGCTCTGCACCACTGAGAGCCCCAGATGTGAGACAGATCTCAGCCTGGGAAGTTTCCAATTAGGACATGCTTTGATTTACTGATTGACAAACTTTTCTAGATGGGGAAGGATCTCTAAGCTGTCCCTACACTTCCAAACTGCATCCTTCTTGGTTACCAGCTGTGCAAGTGAAAAAAGTTGCCCACATGGGGTTTGTCATTTCTCGCAGGTATAACTTAGTGTCTTGTAACAACCATGGAAGAAATACGGGGCAGAAGTACTTCTGTGCCATCTACTACCATGACAGCTGTATCTGCCATGCCCAGAACTCCGTTTACAACTACATGGGAAGGGAAGGGAGGACACGACCAATCACCCCAGGTGCTCAAGACAACAGCTGGCAGGGTTGACTCTGACTTGTTTGGTCCTGGTGATCCTACTCCATCCAGACTCTATGAACCAGAAGCTGTGCTTTACAAGTTTCTGAGGTGAGCTTCAGTTGTGCATCAATGACAAATGGCTCAAGTCACAAAGACAGGCCTGGACTCACCCTTCATTCATGCCACAGTCTCAGGCTCCCTCTTGAGCTTCCCTCAAACCAAAGCTTGCATTAAGCACTCGTCTATTCCACCAAAACCCACTGCGAACTTGACAGTAAGCAGAGAAACACTACCCATACATCTCTCCGTAAGGAACATCAGTATTTACATCACATGAAGACTACCTTCAACATGTCACTAGATAAAATTCAATGTTTTTCCTTTTATTCTAGTTGGTGAATGGAAGCCTTTTCAGAAATGAGCAGGGTGCAGAAAGCAACACTACAACTCTGACAATATATGTGAAAAGTCATTATTGTGACTGTATTGTTTCCTCATCCATCTCATTGTGACCCAGCTCCAGCTGTCGGCAACACATTAATGACTACAGTCTATTTTAGACGAGAGAAAGAGGCAAGAGAGGTGCAAATCATTGATATTGACTGTTGGTCTTAATGGAAATGCTCTGTATTTTTGCCTGTACATTCAAAGGAGATGGAAAAAGACAATAATTGCCATTTCAGTGTTCTGATCTCTCCCAAACTAGCGGGCAAGGAAACAAGGACCGTGGGAGCAAGAGTTAAAAAATATAAAGCCCCCTTCCCTTCCATGTAGTGTAGGCTCCCTCCTCCAGTGTTTTATAAAATACTGGAATTTACATTTTGTATGGCTCCTTGGTATAGCTGAGGAGTTGCCTGGCACTCATCAAAGCTATAAGAAAGCAATCATTGGACTTTTGCCTGATGTAGTTATTCATTTTGAAGTATTATTCTAGTTCTCATTCCACTTGTCTATATTTGACTAATGGCAGCAGTGCCACACACATTTCCAAGCTCTCTTTATGTGCAGAGACTCAATATTTCTTTTCTCAATTATTTCTAAAATAACATCTATAATCACTCTTAAGCTTTCTTTTGTGATACATATAGCAACACTTTGGTGCCTTCTAGGCTTCTATTTTAAGTAACCTTTGTATCAGGAGGCCTGTCCTGGGGGCTGGAGTCCTGTTCAAAACCAGGGTAGGGATCACTCAAGCAAAAGAAATGCGGAATTCCTTAGCGTATGTGTTTCGGTGTCACTGCAAAGTGAGCAGCCCTTTTGGAGAATTCCTTACCTGTTTAATCTTTAGACTTATCCCTAGCAAATCCATTGTCAGCTATCAGTTTGAAAGGGTAACAGCTGCTATGTTCATGCTACTTAATATACAGGCACTTGCTCAGCTTTTATTTCAGAGCGCTGGCCAAAGCAGAAGCTAAAACTTACGTCCCACTAACCCATGCAGAATTTGACCTGGCAGCCTGAAATCCAAGGTCAGCTCTTCTTGCAGCTCTGGGTTTGCCACTTGTCTAATTTCTCACCTAACTTTACAAGACTGGAGGAATGGGGAGAAGAAAACAATTTGCTCCTCAAATGCTGGAGAGAGGCCAGAGAACTGCAGGGGGAGACGCTCCTTAGTGTGAGGGGACCTCTGCTGAGCGCTCCCAGCCCCGCTGAGGTGGGAGCCAGGCGGCTGCAGAGCCAGTCCCTTGCTGCCACCTACCGCGGGCACATCCCGACGCTAACCCCGGGCCACCGCCGCTGGAGGAAGCCGGGAGCCAACCTCAGCAGCCAACCCTTGCTTCCTCCGGTGTTGCGAGCTCTTTTTCCGGGGAAGATTTTGGCACACAGGCTTTCGAGCATCTCCTCAAAGATGCACAATGCTCAGCTTTCGTGTCCAGAAAGACAACTTACCTCCCTCACTTCTTATGCTGGAGGCAATTGATGGGCTGGTGCATAGCAAAAGGACATTTCATTGCAGATAAATCTAACTGTTGAAAATAAAGGGGAATCCGAACTGGAATGGATCGAGGCTTTGAGCTACAGTGTGTGGGGAGGAAGTCCCTTCCTTCTGAAATATCTAACAGTAGCTTTTCACTACCAAAATATCAGAGAAGGAATATATATAGGGATAGTTTTGTTCTCCTAATAAACTAATCACAGCTGCCACTTAGCCATCTACACAGGCATATGATAGGTGACTCCTAGGTAACCAATGCCCATATGATAGGGAAACTCTACACACAAATATGATGACTTTACTCTTCCTGCTGCATCAAGGCAAAAATTATCATATGCCAGAGATACATCATGCCCAGGTACGCAGATTTTATCATTCCTGTGCATCAGGAAATCAAACATAAAGCCATAACTTGCTCAATTATGCCAGCGCATCTTCTGCTCAGTGTCAAAAACTAGACCCTCCATAAACAGAAAAGGTGCAGAAGGAATGTCTTCATGTCTGCTCCTCAAAGTGCAATTCAAGGATCATTGATAATCAACTGAACAAAGGTTTATATATATATATGCACTTATTCTTAAAACAGACACATGCTTTGGCATTTCTAGCCTGAGAAGACAAGTGAGAAACCTCAGGCTAGTTTTCTGTGGCTCTAAGGAAAAAAAAACATGCTGCTTTGTACTGAACTGAAATCCTGCTTGGTTCGCACTTTAATGACACCATTCGATATACGTTTAAAACCCACCAACAGCAATTCAATGATATTGTGCTATGACTAGTAAATATAAATTATCCCCTCTCCTCCACAGTAGTCCAGCAATGTGCAACAGGACCCAGATTCCTTCCATCATATCAGAAAAACCTGAATTTGCTGCCATGAGCCAGCTGGTTTAAAATAATTCAGCTCAAACAGTGGGATATAAACAGAAGCATTTCACGAGCAGTGACGGTGATAAATACAGCTCACATCATCACCCTGACACTAAATGAAATAAATAACAGGGTTTAAACTCAAAGCTAGAAAGTAGCCTCTTTGGAAAGTAACAGCTAAAATGAGTATGTGTCTACCTACCTGATACAATCAATAGCCCAGAGTTTTCTTTAAAAGGAGGAAAAGAGAGAACAAAGTAGGTATGTGAGCTTTAAAGTTCCCAGTTGTTATGCTCTGGTAGATGCTTTTTAATAGACACAACTTTACAACTATAAAAACTGTATCTGCTAGGCCAGGTTCAGATTAAAGACAGAGCTGTAAGCAAACCAGGCATGCATTCGGTAACAACAGCCTCATGGAGATCTGGACCTGTACCTGGAAGAGGAACAGATTTCAAGTTAAAAACATGCTTTCTAATGGGAAAACTACAGTGTGGTTTTGGTGGTTGCTCTTTTCAAATAAAAAGTCACAAGTTTTGGGATAGATCCTGCAGCTTCAGCAATGTCAATGAGTAGAAAAAGGAGCATTGAAGCCAACCCCTTCTCATGAGCAACCCCTAGACTATAGTCCAATTCCCCTCTTGCCTTACCTCTGTCCTGCATTGTCTGCAGACAAAAAACAAAGCTTTTCCTCCAGCATGGCATCCCAGACCTATAGACAAAGAAATACAAGTCTGTAGTGTCTTGAAGAAGCTTGCAGATATGCGGCTGGAATTGAAACCCAGCTTCTTTATAGGGTTACAGCTTGATAGAGAGGCAACTCCATCCGTCCTTGCAAAACCAGGAAAACTCTGCTTCGTGCGAAAGCCTGATTGCGAACCATCCAGGCTGCGTTTTGCTGCAGGGATGGAGCAACTTCAGCATCCACAGCGAAAGAAACAGATGGTGAGAGAAGGGTGGACAGATGAATGGGTAAGACTCAAGGAGTTGTGCAATTTCTTAAAGGGCATGTTTGTCTTTTATGCCAGCCGCACAGAAACCACCGACAACAGTATATTCACAACACAGTAGAGCCCAATAGCTTAGGGTTTCCGTTCAAAGAGTGAAAATATCCACAGCAACCCCTCAACGTAACTGATAAGCCTGTTTTCTTTGGAACTTGCCTCCTTCTTATATCTCCAGTTTAGAAAATGTATGTATTTGTATTCCCCAGTACAGGAAAGTAGCGAGAAACCTATTCATCTTTTGAACTGGTACTCAATTTTTTCTTATGCTTGTCAGACTTAAGACACATGGTCTCCAAAGGAGGAAGGGTCATTATGCCCATTTTCACCAAGGCTTGCTAAAATGCATATTAAAAAAAAAACAAAACAAATAAAAACAACCCCCTCCAAAAAAATCATGGCTATCATTAACAGTTTTCTAAGTTAATTCCAGTTGCAATAACTATGTCCCTCCTACAGATTCTGCCATAAAATGGCATTAAGCCTATTTCTGATCTACATTGTTGGAGGCTCTTAGGGAATCCCTACTTTCTAGCTGTATTTGAGAGGAATTACAATTTCTACACAAGTAGTACATGACAGTGTTCCCTCTCTCGTAACACATGCAAAGAAAGAAGACAACAGTGCTGACACAAGATATGATTTCAAGTGCATAATAAAACTGTACAGAAAATACAGGTACCCATAGAAGAGGACAAGGCTACTTTAGATCTCATTTCAATTTAGTATTAGACCACCATCACATTTGTCTTCTCTGCCCGTTTTGTAACTTGTAAGCAAAAACTAGCTAGCATGAAAGCAGTCTGGCACTGCAGCTTGTGATCAAGAGGCAAAACCACTGAGCCACACGTGTGGCAGAAAGAGGTTACAAACACTATTCTTATGCACCACTTCAGGTTTTGACTTTCTGCCTAAGATCGTGCAAAAAACCTCAAGCATTTATCAAAGAATTATATTTTCTCTCCTAACATGCACACCTACTAATTATGTACCCAAATTAGTTTAACTTTTAGTCTCCCTGGAAAAAAAACCAAAAAACTTACTTTTTACCAAAGGGTTTTTGGTTTTGCTGCAGCGATTCAACACTTCTCTAAATGCAATGCTAAAATACAAAAACCTAGGGCATGCTTCAGGTGCCTTTAGGAAAATATAAAGAAGTAAAAAAAAATTATATGCTGGTACTTTATCTTGGGAAGAGATGTAATCTTTGCTATGAAGAAACACTTCTGGATCTCTCACATTACAAGAATTAGATGGCAAACAGTTTTGCTTGTGTCCTCATGCATATTAAGTCTTTAACAAATCCAACAAACTAATATTTCAGCCGAACAAGATTATACAAACTATGGAAAGCAAAAAAAACAAACAAAAAACAACAAACTTGCCCTCTTGAAAACATTATTTGTTGACATAGTACAAATTCTTTCATATGATAAATTTTGAAATTAAAAGCCTGAAGAAAGGAAAAAAAAAAAAGAAAAAATAAAACCAGAAGGAATTTCTCCATCCATCAGAGAAATGTGGATAAGTTGCCTTATGTCGAATGGCTATAAAAGTGTGTAAGGACACAGTGCCCTGGAATCAGGACTTATCTCACAAAATGTCCAGCTGTTATTTGCCTTCAGTCTTATTTCATCTTAAAGCCAAGATGTAGAAAGTAAGATAGAACACCAAATCCTTAGGGTGGGATGAAACCTTAGTGACTGTGATAAGAGAATCAGTCTCAGAACAGCAAATCCCCCAAACATCAATATAAGTCTAGTTTTGGAAGAGCAGTTGTAGAAGGAGTCCCCACCGAAGTGTTGCAACTGATTCATTTTGGGTTTGTGCAGCATCTCTCACCAATCTCACAAGATGCTGAAAGGCCACCGTTTGATACAAAATCCCCTTATAACAATCCATTGTGATCCCTCATCTTCCTCATAAATAATAAACACGATTTTTGTGTTGATGCAGCTTTGTGGAAGTAAACACAATTAGGCCTCATGCTAAAATGAGCAGCATACTAATGAGAAGAGCTGAATCAATTATTCCCCAGGAATTCAGGGCTGTCAGGAGGCTGAGATCAGCCATGGCAGTTTATGCAGCTTGCACAGATGCCCGACAAGAACTAAGCATAGCAAGGCCACGCTGAGCCTTTACTGTACACACAAAGACAGATTCCTCCCTGTCCTCACCTCATTTAAGTTAAGCTGATTTTGCTTCACAACTTGGAAATCTTCTTATTCCAGCTCCCCCTCCCTCATTGGCATTTCATGAAGCCTGTGGGCTGGATTTAAAAAAAAAATAAAAATGCCCAGAACAGCCTTCCACAGGTTAGAGACGACATGAAGCCTTTTTGAGGGAACCATATGTGTGAAAGCCTGTCAGTTCTTAGGCTGTAAATCCAAGACTACTGAACCGACGTTTACAAAGCGCACTGAAAGCCATCTGTCTGGATGCGCTCTAGAGCGGGCGAGAGAGCGCCGAATCCCACACCTAGGGCAGCATGACAGCATGGAGAGCAGAGCAGAGCGACCCCGCAGCTCCGGCGAGTGTGGTGCTCCCCTCTGCCCGGGTCAGCTTTTGTCATGGCCTGTTGGTCCTGCTGATGTGAACTGGGCGGGAATGTGAACTAATGGTTATCTCACAGCATGAGCCGGGTTATATACAGCATCAGGGACACTGATGGACTCATTCCCAACTCAGGCGTGTCTGGCCAGGCCTTTGCTACCCACAAAATAATCTACCGTTTCTTGCAAGCGCAGGAGCAACAGCTCTCTGATCCTGGCTCACAGTGACAACAGGAGCTAGCTTGCAGTTTCTATGATTAATTCCTTTTTCTGCATCCTGTCGTGTAACCACTCATGCATCTCACCCGTAACCAGAAAGGAACATTTTAAGAGAGGTGCTGACACCTCCAGGGCCTCTTTCTATCTTCACATACCCCCTAAGATTACCCAAGTAACAACTGATACACGGAGGGCTGCTGAGATGACACCAAGCCATTTTATGTAACACCCAAAACAGAAAGAGTGCTGCTCCAGCATGCTTTGGGCAGGTAAATACAAAACCAGAGAGTGCAAGAAGGAACAAGCAGATCAAAGAAATGGGTTTGAGAATGTGAATAAGGAGAATGTGCTTCTAACACTACAAGAAAGTCAGTTTGCTTGTAAAGAGGGAAAGTGCTGCCAGGAATTGAAATCGGGCTGGTGTGACAAGCGGTTTGGTAAGAGATACGGGCAGGCCAGAGGGGGAAATGCAGCAGCAAGGACAGAATGTGGTGAGGAACTGTATGGAGGCTCACAGGGGCTCAGGCAGTGCCAAGCAATAAGGAATCCGGCAAGCAAAGGTCTGGTTTCAGGCATCTGAAGGGAAGAGGTGACAGAGAGGTGAAAAAGTGGCTTTCAGAGTAGCAGCCTGAACAGACTCAGCATTTGTTATCATTGTACAGAAAATGTAAAGAAGCTCTGAAGTACCTATACAGCTATTCACTGTTAACAGTCATATATGGTTCCTAAACCCAGAGCCTCAGACACTTAGCCACTGCCCATTATATTCCACAGGCCAATTTTCAAGAAACCAAGATTTCTTGACGTAATTTTGCCCCTGCAGTTAGAGGAGATACACAGGACCAAAGCTGACTATCAGCTCTTCAGGAACACTTCATGTTATGAGAATCTCAGGATAAAAATACTCCTGAGCTCTTGAAAGTGCTCAACACCTACAGCCCTGGGAACTCTGACGGGCGAACTTGTAAGTCCTGTCTCTGTAGTGTAGAACATGAGCAACATGGAGAAGAATTAATGCCCTTCAGGGGACAAACATGCCCTCACACAGACACTGCCTCCCAAAATAAGATGGGAATTACTAAGTCAGAATCAGCCCTGGGCTGTGTTTGTGCTGGCTTCTCAGTGCTGTCGCTAGGTGAGGCTTGAACAGGCAATAATGCATGATTTGTTGAAGTGAGATTTAATTAGAACAGCACAGATGTTTTCATTCCTTTGTCCCATTTTTCAGTAATGCTCATTTCTCTTCTTCCATTGTGGATTAAAATAGTAAACCTTATGGCTCTAATATGACCTGCACTTTCCTGTATCTGTTGTCTCCCACCATTTTCTCTTCTCCTTTTAAGAAGCCAAAAGCAAGTCAGATTCACTAGAAATTGCTCTTTCTGAATCAGGCACACATTGCACTCCCTGGAATACAGGTGTATCTTACTTAGCAACTGGGTATCTCTGTCAGCTTCGCAATTCTGTGTCCATAAACTATTTAAATGTGGGCCTGACCCAGCTTCCCAAACACAAAAGCAATACATTTCAAAATTCAAAAGAACCGTATCTGACACTTCTATCAGCTGTCACATTGCCAAGCAACACCGGAGCACCTTATATTTTTTCCACTTTATTAGAGACAAGTGAAAGGCAGCTTCCTCTTGTAACTCCAGATAATTATGATCTTCAGAATCACTTTGAATTAAAACCTATCAGACAGTCCTTTTTCTTCATGGGGATGATAAAGGATGCAATGAGCTACCCAGTATCACACTGAGCCTTGCTTCCCAAGAACCACCTGGGTTCATCTCGGAGGTTACAGAGCTGGCTCCAGTGCACATGAGTTTATATTTGGGTATTATGGACCACACCTGTCAGTCCTGCAAAACTGTGAGTCACTAACTCCCACCTCCCTTAGCATGGATCCATGCAGGCAGAAGACCAAAGACAGCAGGACAGCCACAGCACTTCATCCTACGCACGCAGCTTAAACAAAGCAGCCCACAGGGCGATGGCCACAGGGCTAAACCCAGCCTAGTGTTGAAGGACGTGGCTGTCTCCTGCTTCAGGCAGCTCCAAACCCAGCTCTGGGCCGGCCTACGTTCCTGCCAAGCCCCATTTCATTTCTGGCTACCGTGGCCATGCCCCAGCCCAGCAGCCCCAGAGCACCCCACACCGTTCTCACTGCCAGCAGCGCCTCCAGGCCACCTGTGGCCATTTCTAACACGGGACCGAAGGAATTTGGCATCCACCTGCCAGGAACCCTTATTTTCACACCTAGCTGGGCCAGCCAGGGAAGCCTCAGGCTGGGACGGCTCCAGCCACCCCTGAGCAGGGCTTGCTCACAGGCTGCCCTGCGGTCACAGCGAGAGGCTCTCAGGCAGGAAGAGCCTGTCGCTGCAGCTCCAGTCTGACCGAGGCCGCGACAACGGTACCGCCCGGCAGAGCTGTAGGTCCTTCTCCCTCTACCCTCCCCTGACCTCCCCAACATGGCGGCGGGGAAGGGCCCGCCTGCCCTCACCGGCGCTGTCGCAATAGCGCGGCGCTTTTGCTGCGCTTTACGGTAAAGCCGCAAGGCGAGGAGTGAGGCAGCCGGATGAGGCGGTTGCTGGAGGAGCAGAGGCCGCCATGGACCGGAGGAAGAAGCCGCTGGACGTGGCCGCCTCGTCGGTGAGTGAGCGAGCGAGCGAGCGAGTCTGGCCGCGGCCGGGAAGAAGCAAAAGAAACCCCTCCACCTTTCCGAGAGGGCCTGTCGTTCGGTTTATAAGGGTCTGAGGGTGGCTAGGCGTGCCCCGTTACCGGCTGGGCCCGCCCGGCGCAGGCCG
>VWZK01009069.1:1178-18294 GCA_013396935.1 Baryphthengus martii | reverse complement strand
CCCTCACAGTAAAGAATTTTCTCCTTATGCTTAAGTGGAATCTCCTGTATTCCTCTTGTCCTGTTGCTGGGCACCACTGAAAAGAGAATGGCCCCATTCTCTGGACTCATACCCTTCAGATATTTATAAACATTGATAGGATCCCCTCTCAGACTTCTCACCTCCAGGCTAAACAGCTCCAGGCCTCTCAGCCTTTCCTCTTAAGAGATATGTTTCGGTCCCCTAATCATCTTCATAGCCCTTGGCTGGACTGTCTCCAGTAGATCCCTGTCAGCCTTGTACTGGGGATCCCAGAACTGAACACAATACTCCAGATGTGGTCTCACTAGGGTAGAGTAGAGAGGGAGGACAACCTCCTTCGACCTGCTGGTCACACTATTCCAAACTGACCCCAGGATACCATTGGCCATCTTCACTACAGGGGCACATTGCTGGCTCATGGTTGACCTGTTGCCCAACAGGACTCATAGATTCCTCTCCATGGAGTTGTTGTCTATCAGGTCAACTTGTACTGATGCATGGGGTTATACCTCCCTAGAGTGCAGGACTCTACATATGCCCTTAAGAAGGACATGCACGTGTTGGAGCACGTCCAGAGGAGGGCCACACTATGATCAGAGGGTTGGGGCATATGTTTGATGAGGAATGGTTGAGGGATCTGGGACTGTTTAGCCTGGAGAAGAGGATATTGAGGGGAGACCTTATTGCTCTTTATAACTACCTGAAAGGAAGTTGTAGTGAGGCGGGGGTTGGTCTGTTATCCCTACTGGTGAGTGATAGGACAAGGGGGAATGGCCTTAAATTGCACCGGGGAGGTTCAGGTTGGATATTAGGAAAAATTTCTTTACTGGAAGGGTTGTCAGGCATTGGAACTGCCTTTTCTGGGAGGTGGCTGAGTCACCATCCCTGGAGGTGTTCAAGAGATGGGTAGATGTTGTGTTGAGGGACGTGGTTTAGGGGTGTTGATAGGGCTAGGAAAAGGTTGGACTCAATGATCTTGAAGGTCTCTTCCAGTCAAAAACGTTCTATGATTCTATAAATAAATAAAGATAGGCTGAGAGAGTTGGGGTTATTCAGCCTGGAGAAAAGAAAATTCCAAGGAGACCTTATAGTGGCCTTCCAGTACCTAAAAAGGGCCTACAAGAAAGCTGTTGAGGGACATTTATACAAGGGCATGCAGAGACAATATAAGGCGTAAAATTTTAAACTGAAAAAGGGTAGCGATCGGATAGAAGGAAGAAATTCTTCACTCTGAGGATGATGAGACACTGGAACAGGTTGCCCAGAGAGGCTGTGGATGTTCTATACCTGGAAGTGTTCAAGGTCAGGTGGGATGAGTCTTTGAGCAACCTGGTCTAGTGGAAGGTGTCCTTGCCCATAGCAGGAGGGTTGGAACTAGGTGATCTTTGAAGGTCTTTTCCAAATCAAATCATTCTGTGATTCTATGATTTCACAGACTCAGGAGGATTATTTGTGGGGTAGGAGCCTAATATTCAAAGTGAGTAAAATTATAAAAATATGGCTTATAGTGGTATATCCAGCTCAAATAAAACTTCAGCAGAACAGCAGCAGCTATCTTTCTTAGCCCTGCCACTTACTTACTTACCCTATGATCTGTTCGAGTTAATTTTTTATCATGGTTTATATTGCAGCAGGTACAGAAAATTCATGTGATGCAAAAAGGACAGTGTGTTTGGTTTGGAAAGTGCTGTGGTAAATTCCACATTCAAAATTACCATACAAAAAAAAAAAAAGAAATAAAAACCGCACTGCCCTTTTAAGCGAATAGCACTGTTGCCAAAATATGGTTAATGACCCATGGTATGAACTCATTCTTGGTCTTCCCTCTCACCTGCTACCATTTTCCTCAGCACTGGGATGTACAACCCTCCATCGCTGCATTGGGAAGGAGGAGGCTATTGGCATGTCATATCCAGGAAGCACATTTATCAGCCAGGGTAGCAGCTCTTCCATGTGCAACGCCTGATAACACAGGACACAAGCAACCCTTCAATGCAGAAAACCACGATATGTCATCAGAGATCTTATCATCAAGGAGTTATTTGCTCTTCAGAGTGGAAGCGTGCAGTTATCTTCAAATATTCAAGAGGCGTGTTTCCCACATCCCCTCAGAGTGAGTGAAAACAGATGGAAACCTCAAAATGGGAAGAGGCACACTTGCCAGAGTGGCTTTTTCTCATCCAGATGCACACATTCAGCATGGTACTTTGGCAGCATTAAGCAGTGGGTGGGCCACATGAGTGGCTGCTACTACTTCAAGAGTTAGGAATTCTTTCTTAGCTCAGGCTGAAGAAGTTCACATGTTAAGGTCAGTGCTACGGTGCTTCCAATGATACCCTGAAAAACACAGCATCTTCTCTTCACAGAAAGAATGGGCTCTGCAGAAAATGGCAACAGAGCTCTTGCAGGTGCTAAAAAAACTAGTTGAGATTCACACCATGCACATCTTAGGGTCTGTTCCATGTATCTATCCCATTGCCATTGCATTCTGCATATGGCATAAAAGGCAATTGGCTCAGGAGACTAGCAGGTTCAAAATATCCTGTGTCTAAAGCAGAGCTAAACCAAACAAAACTGGCCTATAACTCTCTATTACTGGAAGAGGTCTGTCTCTCACCATTCAGTGGTACAAAGTCAGGACACAGCAAAATAGCATTTGTTCCATTGAGTTATAAAGTTTCATGCAGTAATTTGCTATGTTAGCATCCAGCTGAAACATTTAACTGCATTGCAGGCTATCACTGAGGACTGAGCACTGCTCAGCTGCCCAATGAACCTAGAGGGTGCCCAAAACCTACAGACTTCACATTAAAATGCATCACAAAATGAAGACGCCCTTGCAGTGAAAGAGACATTGAGGTTGTTGGTTTTTGATTCATGCAGACCTCTAGATGTATGCAACCCAAGAATGAAATGCAACCATCCTCATCTGGTAGACTTTCACCTTGCACAGGTTGCACAATGCTTTATGAGGTCCAAAGCAGCATGACCAAAATGCAGCATCTTGTGCTAGTACAACTTAAGTAAGTACATTGATACTGAAGTTAGAAGATGTGTCTATGCCCTGTGGTAGTCATAACCAAGATAACTGTCAGATAGCTAAATTCAGATCTGATTAATTGGATGGCTAAGTAGGATAGAGTTCTAATCCTCTGCGAATCCATGAGATCATTAATATCTCTAACCATCTGAGAATTGACCAATGTCTCAGACCAGTGCTGCAGGCTGCTTGTCAGCTGCACTCTTGTCGGTGTTGGAGCCAGCACCGCACCAGCTCAGGCATGTGTGCAGGAGCTGTCATAAAATATATCCCATGTCTTGTTTCTTTGATGCAGTCCTCTATAAATCAATCAGTCAAAAGTGTAATTAAAAAAAAAATATATAATGAAAATGTTGTAACATTCCTATCTTTAAGACATTTCTTTGGCTCCATACGTATGTTGGAAGAATATGCTGTGATAACACCTTTGCTTTGGACACTCAAAGGTGCCTAAGGCAATTGGGCACTTGACACACATTGATTTTCTTTGGGCATACTTTGCATGTCTTTCAAAATCCCAGCTGTCGTACTTTTCTGAGCAGACTTTTCCTCTGGGAGAGTGACCATACTGTCTTCTAGCACAGGCTTGCAGTTCCCTTACACTGCTCAGTCAGAGCCAAATGTGACGTTACAGTAAGCTACTTTCTTTTAATTACTCTCCTGGTCTGTACACATTGCAAAAGTGTATCAGCGCTGAGGTTTTCGTGGTAAGCTGGAAAAGGAGTTAACAGCACACTACTACCACTATCTAACCTCAGTTTTTTTATCCCAACATGGCTGTGGTTTGGTCTTCAAACAAGCCGAAAGATAAGCAAATGTCTGATGTGACCCTTCTTGCATCATGTATATTTTATGAAAGCAAACAGCACTGTGTAATGTTGTGATTCACACCTCACTGCTGAATACTCAACTGCATAACAACTACAACAGAACAGGTGTTGCAAGTGCTTTTATTCCTCCCCAAAACAAACAACAAATATGAACAACCATGAGGGAATCCCATGCAGAGATTGCTGGGGATAGTGAGCAAGTCCCTGTTCTCCCTACTATCCCTCTAAATAGTGTTCAGAGGATCCTGTACTTGTTTTGCTCTGGTTACAGGCAGGTAACCAGACAAAAGACATGTAAAGGGTACATAGTGGTAGACTTAGGAGAAGTCCTTTTTTCTGATTCCTGTTCCCTGTTCAACAGGGGCACCCTATCTTCCTTGTCATTAGCACCCCAAAGATACATTTTCATAACTGCTCATTTGGTTTCTTCTTAAAATAATGCATGGGCTACACAAACAGGAGAATCTTATTTCAGAGAAGGAACTCATTGCAAAGGCATCCTGGAAAGAGCAGAAAAAGGCAAAAAACATCATTCACGTCAATAGTAGAATCACATAAGTCCAACCTAAAAACAATTGCACATAGCTCTCAGCTCCCTTGAGACCTGACATTTAAATCTCCTATGTATTTCCTGCAAGTTTTACAAGAGCTTCTTAAAAATAGGCTTGTCTGCAACCAAGTGATGAAGCACCAAATCCAAGCCATACACTCCAAGAATCTTAGATCAACTATTTGTTAGCTTTTATTTGCAAAAATAATTTTAAATTAAGAAATAAATATACAAGCAAGAGATACATTGAGCCAAGGTTCTAACACAATTTTTAAAAACTTTCATTTAAGCCTCAATACATTTGGAGGAGAACTGTAACACATAAATAAAACACCCATTTTGTTTTGAGATGAACTTTCAAGATCCTAAGGTCCTGAAATGTGACTGAAATCCACTAAACAGGTCATATTTCTCTTTTAAACATTATAGAATTTAAAATTTTGTGCAGTTTAAGGAGTAGGATGCTGTTACAGTGCCAGTGCTTTTCCCTTAAAAGCTTATCCTGACTAAACAAAACTTGTAATCCAGGATGGTTTTGCCAAAGAAAGACTCCTTAAGACTTAAATAATCAAAATGTTGAGCAATTCATAAGTCTGTTCTTAAGTCACAAAGTTAGACAGTTTACAGCGGACACAGGAGACTTGTCCATTTTAATAAGCTGTCTAGATAAAGGGATAGTCACTGCAAGTTTCTGAACTGCAGCCTTATCACCTGCTAACGCGTGGGCTCTGTGCTGCATTTTTGGTCCTGCACTGCAGCTCAGTGTCAATTCCTTCTGTTGTGAGTTGCATGACTGAAAAATATAATGGCATGCTCACATTTTCAGCTGCTTTGGATAAGAGTTTAGTGCACACATTATTCATTCAGGAAGCAGAAATCACCTCCTGTGCCCGATTTGTGGCTTAGAGGCATATAACACACCTTTCGTAGTCGCAGAACTAGAAAAGAGTGAGCAGCAAAATCGGTGAGGCTACTATCTGGAAGCTTCTGAATATCAAACCGTAGAAAGAAATGGCAATACAGTACAGGAACTAAGATAATTTGTCTCAATGTTCACTCTCTGACAGCAGCCAAGACAAATTGTCAATGGAAAAGCATAAGACAGAGAACAAGCATGATGGTCTTGTTCCAGTTTGCTTTCTCTCTCCCTTCCTCTAGATCCAGACTATCCGCTCCGTTCTTGTCTCGACGCTTTTGGAAACCATTTCTCCTTTAGGCCTCTGAGACATCTTGTGGCAATAAGATCAACAAATCAATTACGCACTACTGTATAAAAGTTTTCCCTTTTGTTTTTTTGTTTTATAATCCCACTAGGCACCCCCTACTGCTTGTGTTTTGAGAAAGAATATTTAATCTCTCCCTCTCTGCCTTCCCCATGCTATTCAGAATTTTATAGTTTCCCATCATAACCCTTTCCTATTTGTTTGTCTGTTTTCCCAAACTTATGCAAATTGGTATGTTTAAACTTGCTTCCTGCAGGGATCATTTCAGTCTCTGCTCTTCTCTTTACCTTCACTACAGTTTTACTGTATTCAGGAAGTGCTAACCAAAGAAGCATGTGTTATATTATTTTTATTATATATTGCATTATCATAGAATCATCAAATGGTTTGTGTTGGAAGGGACCTTAAAGATCATCTATTTCAGCAGGGACATCTCCCACTAGATCAAGTTGCTTTCAGCCCCGCCCAGTCTGATCTTGAACATATCCAGTGATGGAGCATCCACAACTTCCCTGGACATCCTGTTCCACTGTCTCACCACCCTCATAGTGAAGAACTTCTTCCTAATTTCTAATCTAAATATATTTATGCTATGCTATTTTATGCTATATTATTCCTATCTAAAAGGAGATAAACTCATGAGTTATATAGATGCTGAGAAATGCTCTGGTCATTCCCTATCCCTTTCCCAGTAACCTATAATAGCCTATTTACCTTTTAACAGCTGCAGAGCACCGAGCCCGTATTTTCATACACCACAACACAACAGTCACACAGACACCAGTATCCTGAATGCAGTCAAATCCTCAATTTAAATATCCTATTGACTTCAAAGTGTCTTAACCAAAGAATAAATGTGCAATAGAGTGAATCTATTCCTGAAGAAAGGGACAAAATATGGCCTGTGCATCTCTTAGGTCCTATTGAAATAGCTCATGTTAGAAAGTAAGGAGAAGAATAACTATTTTGCATAGAACTGGATTTAACCCCAAACTGCCAGCCAGTTCTAGTTGGCATGAATTCAGCAAGAAAGACTTTGATTCATTTATTTAACCTCAAAAGGTCAGAAACAGTGCACATTTGGCAGATATAAATGTTTTTTGCTCATCCTGACCATAAGCAAACTGTCTTAGGAAAGGAGGAAGCACTCCCTACCTCCACTTTTTTTTGTTCCTGATGGCTTTCTGCAGATCTGCATGGCTCTTGGACACAGAAATTGTACTGCAGAGCACGGACATGTATTGTCTGCGACAGGCACCAAGATGAATTAACTCAATCAGCAAAATATTTCAATCTGAGTTTAGTTGTATGCATTGTGATAGGGAGATGAATGTTTGGAAACGGACCCTGAAATAATCTTTAAATTACAAATGTTAATGATAAAAAGTGTATTTTAGCTATTGAAATATATTAAGAATTATTGAAGCTAGTAGTAATATGCATTTGTAGAACTTCTACAACATTATGTACAAATTAGAGAGATTGACAAAGAAAAAACAGCTTCTAATGACTATATACCTTCTAGTCACATCTGTATCTTAGTATGGAGAATCTGTCTGTGCTGTGCCACCTATGTTTTCAGTGCAGTGNTCCTTTCTCCCTCTCTCTCTCTCTCCCATCCTCCCTCCCTTCCTCCCTCTCCCTTCCATTCTCTCCCTTGCTCCCCCTGCCCCATCTCTGACTCACTAGGGTGCACTTTTCAGCACTGCTAGGTTTGCTGGTGAAAGGCTGTTCCAAATTCATCATATAAAAATAAATCCAGACTACCTAACCTAGACTGACTTGAAACACCTTAAAACTTGCAGGTTTTAGATACAGAGCCCTCATTTGGATTCATTGCTGTTGTGTCCTTCTATGTCTGAAGGACGCTGTAAGGTCTCTGTGGTCTTCTGTAGTTCCTCATGCCTTTTCAGTGACCACACGGCCCTGCGTGTATTGCACATGAAGTGACATAAGTGATATTGTAGTAATAGGATGAGGGGCAATAGTTTTAAACTAGAGAAGGGTAAATTTAGATTGGACATTAAGGAAAAGTTCTTTACTATGAGGGTGGTGGACACTGGAACAGGTTGCCCAGGGAGGTGGTGGAGGCCCCATCCCTGGAGACATTCAAGGTCAGGCTTGATGAGGCTCTGAGTGATCTGATCTAGTTGAGGATATCCCTGCTCACTGCAACAGGCTGGACTAGATGACTTTTGGAGGTCCCTTCCAACCCAATGCATTCTATGATTCTATGATATTGCACCTCGTGTGACATAAGGTAGAGCTGTTCTGCTAGGTCTGGCAGCACATCCTTTCCTTTAGGTGAAAACATCTGACTGCCACTTTTTCATAAAAGACTGATCACTTCTGATTCACATCACTGAATTCTTGGTCCCATGTGTTAACAGAGGGGAGAAAAATGAGGGGTTCTTTATGCATTTATTGTTCTGCTAATCGGTGACAAAAATAAAGCAAAACCACTCCTGAATACTCTCACACAAGATTTACAAGAAGACAACAGTAACTGCCTGAGGATAATAATTAAACAAGGCCCACAAAACTTTTGAATATAGAAGACTCACAGCTTGTCTTTAATTCTGCTCATAATCTTACATGGTTTTTTTAACTAATTATGTTCTTGGTTTAGGAATCTCCAATGTGGCAGTAATTTGGGAACTGTGGAAAAGTGACGATCATCAGAGCCACAGCAGATGTGGCTGAATAGCTCAAGTCACAGGCTGCAAATATTTGTCATTTCTTACTGAATTCTGCCCAACAAGAGGAAGAAGCCATCCCTCCACACAGGAGAGAGTAAGCTCCCATCACAGGCAAAGGAGAGAGAGAAAACACGGGGTAAAAAAAGTACACTAAACCCAAGTTATTCCATAGGCAGCAAAATTAACAAATGCCCATTTCCTATGGATCTGCATCCACCACATCCAGCAGCCTAGTGCCCTGCTGTGTGGAGGGAATGGCCCCACTGGGTTGGAAGAAGCCCAGCTCTCTTGAGCTGGGCTTTGTGCTGCAGCACAGGGTGGGAGCAGAGTGGCAGCACTCCTGGGAGTAGGTGGGGGGGTGCGGGTGGCGGTAGTGTGGCTGGAGGGTGGCACCCCTCAACTCCTGAGCTCCCAGTAGCCTTTCTAGCACTCTGAGGAGTAGCCACAACCTCGGTTAGGACCTTCGCTCTCCTCTCCCAACCTGTCACCTGACTCTGCACACTTGCAGCCCACTGCACACCCCACAGGCACCCCAAGAGGGGCCCCTGTCAGCCCCCAAACACTTAATTTATCTTACCAAGTCTCTGGTTGCAACTACAGAAGCCTTATCTGACCTCCCCTGGCCAACAGGTCCATGATGACTCAGTGCAAAACCCACAATCCTTCACAGAGGGAAAATAACTTAATTCATTTCTGGTACAAAATAAAACAAACATAGTATTGTTTTCAAATAAACTGTCGTTTCTCTCTCATGGGATTACACTATGTTTTGAAGGGTGTGTTGACATTGAAAAGAGATTGTATGTATATGCATGTGTGTGTATATATTGTACACACACACCCACCTCACTATGAGAACTGCTGAATGACAGTATTTTGTTTAACTGTAGCAAACCAAGACATATAGCATGGTTTTCTTGCAGGAGATAGCCAGGATTTTAGTATTTCATTAGTTTCTGGTGATTTAACCAAGATGCTGCACCTTAGAGCTGCCCACAGCCTCTGCTTGTTGCAGAGCTCAAAAACCTCCATTTGTTTGCTTGGAAAAATCACTCTTTTCTTCTGATTATTGTAAAGAAAAATTGAGTTTAGTACATCTGGAAACCAGAAGGAGAGTAAAACACTACCAAAAATCAGTACAAGGGTTTTTTTTTGTGTAACCTGGACATTTTCAGGCCAGTCTTATGATGGCAGGGAGATGCAGATGTCTGGCCCTTAGACAGTGGTAAAGGTGCTCTCTGAAGAAGTTTTCAGCCATTTTGCCTTTTCTAGAATGAGCTCCAAGAGGCATTAATTTTCTCAGCAACCAGAAGGAAACGGCAGAAGAGAAGAGCCTTGCCTGTCATGTAGACCTTGACGGTAGAGGCCAGCCCAGTGGTGTCTCATCACAGGAAGAAGGGATGCCAGGGCACGGAGATGTTTTCCTCATCAACTCAGGAGAAGCAGAAAGAAGCCAGGTAGCCATCCTCCACTAGAGTATCATCCCATGGAAAGCCACATGTTCACTTGTCTCCTTTTTTCCTTTTTTTTGTTGAGAACACCATGGTACCACCAAGTCATTGCTGTGCTTCAGGAGCCTGGAAGAGGTCTTCCCTACTGCAAAGAACTGCTGCACTCAGGGCTTTGCACCAGTGCTGAGGAAGTGCAGGTATCATGTGATTTCAGACACTTGGAAATTGCTGGGCCAGGGCATTAGTCACTTTTCTAGATGCAAGGTCTGCAGCCAGTAACAACATGCTCACCTCCGGGACAGAGGGACATTTTGCACACCTGATCCATGCTACCAGGCAGTTAGCGTGCTGCAGAATTAATAAAAGAACCCTTCAATGGTCATTTTGTTATATATAAAATCAAAGTTACCATTATTAAAATATGAGAATCAGTTACAGTTTACATGCCATTAGGTTTAAAAAGGCTGAGGAGCCCAGAAGCGGCATTTTTAAGCAGCGTTTGAGGCTGTCAGAGGCTCAGAGAGTTCCTATTCACCTGTTATTGTGCCCTCCACTTCCTGGTATTTGGCTTTGCTAGGCACTAGGAATAACCCAGCTCTCCAGACTTGAACCACAGTATTAATGTAATATACTATCTATCCTTTGTCTTGATGACCAAAAAGTAAAGGGGCAGAGGTGACAAGAGCAATAATACATTTGTACAATTGCATTAGGGGAAAGCTGATTTATTGCAAGACAATCTTGGACGGAGACATTATTTAGAAAGACATCAGAAGAAACACACACCTAAATGCAAACGCAGATGAAATGCAAGAGCCACAGTTATCATTCAGAGGATCTGAATCTTGCCAACAAGCAAAACCACAATAAATGGCTAATAAAAACGATTCTCTGTAAAGCATAAAAAAAAAAAAAATTACATTACCATTATGTTGTGGTTAATTCTCAGACAATGCTGCAAAATAAGAGCGAAGTGTTACTTCCTGTCATTTAAAGGAAAAGAAACGCAAACACCAAGAATTCTTCAAGCTAAGGAATGCAGACGTACATCATGTCTGCAAGAATCATAAAAAGATCAAATGTAATATTTTTTTTTCAGTGCAGACAACTGCTTTGAGATTTTCCATTCAGACAGCCTTGAAAACTGCCTCCAGCATTTGCCAATTACTACTGACAAATACCATTTGGTAGTGAGTGATGTTTTAAGTGAAATAGAACAGTGAAGAAAACTGAACATGATGAAAGGATTTTTTTTCTCCCTCTGAAGTGACTGTAAGTTATATATTCACAAGGTAGGGTTTACGCTTCCTGCCGGTGACAAATTCCATGTGATGTTGAGCGCGGAGGTGAAGTTTGTTTGACGGTAATAGGAAAAGAAGACAAAACTCGTTTTCATGTTCTTTTGAGCCGTCAGGTATTTTCTAGCTATAAACAAAGGAGGAGTTGCTAGTACCTCTGTTCCACATCATTCTTCATAATAGAAGTGCACTAATGGAGAGAATGATTCTGCAGTATTGAGGTGGTCAGAGTGCAAAGAGGGCGTACAGTGGAGCTTTCTGTCAGCAGCACTTGATTTACATATAAGCTGCAATCTGAAACCAGCAACAACCACCACATACTGTATTTTAAAAAATATTTATCAGCCATAGAGAGCTTTGAGACAGGTAAAAATAGCTCAAGCTATATGACTGGAAGAGGTGTTTAAAAAACTGACTACTAGTCCCCTCTCAACCTTTTCCTCTTTTAAACACAGGATTATGGTCTACATTTACTTCCTAAAACTGTCAAGAGTATTTGTCTCAGGTCCTTGTATCATGGTAGCTGCTTGCCGCATCAGAGCCAGGCAAGCGTTTAGGAGGGAGGAAGTGTGGTACAGAGACCCCAAAGCCCAAACCCTCAGAGGTATCACCACCCAAATCTCTGCCTGGACATGGCTTATACAGCATCACAATCATCATGCCTGTTGCCCCTAGGTCACCAAGTTACCAGAAATTTGCCTCTTCCTCCCACGGGAGTAGCATCTTTTTCAGACTAGTACAATGCTACATAGCAGTAGCAGCTGTTTTCTGAATTATCCAAGCAATGCTCACATTTTCCCGCCTACTTGACATTCAACAGTTGCATCTTGTTATTGACTTAGATTCAAATCTGACTTTCATCTTGAATCAGTGGGGAAAGCAGGGGGGAAGCTCCTGAGAACATGGGTACATTAAGAATATTTTTCGTGCTGTTTAATTTTGCAGTTGTCTGGGATTTCTTTGTTTCACAATTCTCTGCACGTTTTAACAAAAACATTTTATTGAAATTAGGAATGCTAAACCCTTTGTTTTTCTAGTTCTGCTTCTCTGTTTTTTTTTAAGGTGAGGGGGCGTGTTTATTCTCATCAGGTGATTCTCCCAGTAACTTTGAAAAAACATGTTAAAAAAAATAATCAATGCTGTGATATGAGCTTCCACCTATTTTTGACGTTACAGCTCAAAACTTCATCAGGGAGGAAGACTCAGGAAAGGCCTTCAGGAAAGGACTCCTGCCTCAGGCTGCTTGATTATTCTCAGAGAGTCATCAACCAGGCACTCACTTGCAAACAAGCCTCACAAGCATGAATGTGGTGGCTTTATTGTGCACATGTGGCTTTATTTGTAAGGCCCGGGTAGCCAGAACATGTACTGGTGGCATGTATCAGACTATGTATGGGGATAGAATGATTGTCTGGCACACAAACATTAAGACCAGCATGTGCAAGCTGGTCATGACTGTGCCAAAGGGGCTCTCTGCCTTCTGGAAGTCCCAGAGTGAGAACCAAGTTCTGCTTTGTCTACCTGAATAACACTCCTTTCAGTAAAGTCAGGCATATGGCAGCTTAACCATGGCACTTCAGCTGTGCCAGGTGCTGTTCCTCTGTGGCTTTGCCTTTGCACTTGCACTGGAGAAGCTTAAAAGCTGCCTCAAGAGTCAGTAGATTGAAGCGGTGCAAACCCTGTGACCATGAGACCTCCACTCATAACTGCAGGATGTTATTATCCCAGTCACAACTCAAGCGTAACACACTTCGAGAGAGTCAAGGCTGGGTTATAAATTTCCTGACAGACTGAGTGGTACCAGGCCTGGCCACCTATTACGCCACCCAGTCACACTGCACAGAGGGGAATTTGAGCTCTTTCTCTCTCTCACACACACACACGCATACATTCACTCAGCTTTTCCCCTAGTGCAAGAGTTCAGCCTACACGCTGGTGCTTCCCGTGCAAAGAGTAGGCTGAAAAAGGAGTCATGCTCTCTCATCCTCCTACAAGACTGTAGTGACTCCCCTGTAATTGCAATGCATTTTGTTCTTTTCTTTGGGGGGGAAAAAAAAAAAAAAGGTAAAGCTTGAACCCACATAAACCGATTTCTGTCAGCAAGCTTTGGACGACGACTAATGAAGCCCTGAGGCCAGATATCAAAGGCAAGGTGTAACTCTGTTTGAGTCAAGTGGAATTAAATCAGCACTAAGTAGAGATGGGATTAACTGATTTTTCACAGTTTTGTGCTAGAAGCAGCCAGCAACAGAGACAGTATTAAGTCTTCTGAGGTTCAAACCAGACTGATCTGCTGTGCTCCTCAGGGCCTGTGCCAAGCATACATGGTTCTCTATCTCCATCTAGAAAACAAAAGGCTACTCCCATAGGCAGGGGCTTCTTTTAAGGTGTACAAGCACCCATCATTGCCATTGTATCCAATATAGTTAAGCTCAAGTTTCGGTTCAAAATATCTGACTTTCTATTGTGATTTTAGCCTGGATGTAAATCTCTGTACATGTCAATACACTGGTCTCCCCTTCCACTCTCCTGTATTTTCTGCACACATTACCCAATTTCTGTTGAGCGGTCTCAAACACCACATCTACACTGTCTTTGTGAATGCTGTTGGTTGTATGTTCAAAGCCCAGCTCTCTGACCATTCACACCATCTTAGCCTTGGACTATATTCAAAGGCATGATCATGACAGTACGCCATTTGAAATGCCAGAGGAAATATGAGGACTGCTCACTGCTTTCTGTTTCCTTCAGTACACACTCTCTACCTCACTCAACAGTTTCATACCCAAGACCATCACATCCTCCAAATCCTATTTCGTACAGCAGGGCAACTCCACCAATGAGTGAGAGAGAGATATTGACTACAGTGCCATACCAGAAGCCAGACATGAGAGATTTCCCACCTGACAACACAGAGCTATCAACCTCCATCTCCATCTGTGCATGACAATGTGGAGCAGTTAGACACTCAGATAGACCAGCACAATCAGAAGGCGACCTCTATCACTGCAGCTCTGGCACAAACAGCGTTCTTTCTCCCCTGTCCTTCAACCTAGGGGACACTAGGGGAAATAGAATAGAAATAGAATCCCTCTAACACTGGGGAAATAAAATGCCGAAACAGAGTTACATAGCCAAGTAAACCAAATAGCCCTGATCGGATAGGGTAGGATGAAGCTGGGGTAGCACTGGCTAGCCACAGCATGGCACAAATAGACACACACATACATACTTGCCAGAGGCTATAAAATATTTTAAAAGTTACTGTCCAAACTATGTTTACCCCTTTACTGTCCCACCTCCTTCCAACTCTGCATGGAAATGGCTATCACACTGTTTCTGATGGAGCAGCAGGACTGTTCAGTTATCTACATGAGCTTATAGACAGAGAAAACCCAAAGAGGTGTATATACTCTTTATTAGCGTACAAAACATTCCCTGTCCAGTGGGACCACTCTGCCTCTCCTGTTCTAGCCCATCCCTCCCCTTCCACCTCTACAGCGCAGCCCACACTACACTCCTAGAAGGCCTTTAGGAGTCTCCCATGACCTATATAATGTTTTCCCACTTCTGAGCCAGGGACTGACTAGTCCAGCATATAAGTACTCAACAGAAACAGTTCAGAGCAGCATGAGTCATCTTGAAATGGCATGGTCCTTTCTGATCTCTTGCCAACATCCTCTTCAGGCCAGCCCACCCACACCAAGCATCTCTGTCCATACAAAGTTCATCTCATGGGAAAGATACACAAATTCACTGGCACTTTCTTACTGCAAAGAGGGCTGGCTTCTTACAGACAGAGATACAGATAGGTTGGATACCAGACCAAGCAGAGTGGTATAGACAGGAATGGCACCAGCCTCATGCTGATAATGTCTCTCTGTCCTCTCCATAGTCATCATTGCCTGCCAAGGGCCAAAAGAACCAAACTGCCACTCCCAGCTCCTTCCAGAGCAGCCCCAGCAGGGGGGAGGTTCTAAAATAGCACATCCAGTGCCTGTTGGATGTATCTGCACGGAATACAGTGCTCAGCTAACAATTTCTCCAGCTCATCTCTCTAGTGGAGAGATAAAGCGCGGGACAAAGTTGGCCCTGCCAGACTTGGGACGAGTAAAGGTGTATGTAAAGAGAAAAAAAATCTTTCTTACACTAGAAGTGCACTGCAAACGCCTTCCTCCTGCCATGCCCAGGGTGGTACTACACAGCCCAATTCACCTCAGTGCTCTCAAGACTGGCAGGTCACAGTATGGTCCAACACTGGAGGCAGGAGGAAACAGCTAAGGAACAGGAGAGAGGGCTTCAGGAGAAAACAGTAACTTTGCAAGCAGCAAATCTTTCCACTCTTCTTTTTAGCTATAAGACAACTGGGACAATCCGAAGGGGCTCTAAGTACACGCAGAGTAGGCACACACTTGACGTTTCAGGAGGTCCTGGGAAACTAAGCAAGGCAACAACATACATCAAAAACAGTAAGCAGACTTAAGTCACGAAAATGGGCAGTGAAAAAATCCCCAGCGAAGGTAACAGTCAAACATTAGCTTATTACTATTAGACACTAGAGAACTGACACAAGGGACAGTCCACGAAATCACCCTACACAGAGGAAACATTTCAGTCAGATTTCAGTCAGCCACATCAAAGGACATTATTGAAAGATGTCTGTTGAAAAGATTAATCTAGCCCCTAATCTCTGAAAAAAAACAAACCAAAACCACAAACAGTTTTCCATTGCAACCCCAGTAACTAAACCATTAGGGTCAAGTTATCATGACAAAGATGATTTGAACTACTAGCTACGTCTCAGGAAGAATGACATGATTCAATTTGATAGGGGACCGACTCTAACAAAGTTAAAATACAATAAAACTGAGAAAAGATAAAAGAATACAAAGCTTTAAGTTCTACTTGAAATCACCAGAAAGCAAGCTACACTTTCAACTATTTATATACTATCAACTATAGCATACATTGAAGACAACACTTTTCACTACTAGAAATATAAACCAGTAAAAAGGATTCCAAGTGTTGCATGTGGATAGACTGTACGTCGTATTTCTTTGTAGTACGGCTCCACCATCTAGTGGACAACTCAAGGATTGCCTTAGTTTTACACTTCAGTTCGAAGTTCATCTCGTATGCTTTGCTTTTCTACTGAATATAGCTCATTGCAGTGCCTTCTAAAAATTCTAGAATTATAGATATCCACTAAAACATTCAGTGGAATAAACTAATGAACTGGAAATGGTTTGGGTTTTTTCTTTCCACTGCAGCACGCTGATTCCACCTCAGTTTTTCAGATGGGGATAAAATCAAGTTCTTCTAGCTGCATGCAACCACTGAGCTGCAATTTCCCTGCTTTTGTACTGACATGATAAAAACCATGACTTTTACATGGTTCAGATCCAACTGCTGGTCCAAATTGAGGGAAAAATTGTAAATATTTTAACATCTTTATTTCATCTTTATTGTGTAAAGAAATCCACAAAGTTCTTCTGGGACAATTTCCCTCTATCGCAGAGTTCATTAACTTCATCGCTATAGTCATAGATGCGCCGAGTGCAAAAACACACTTCAAATTATGCCAAAGTATGGCACTTCTAAAGGGGTATTCTTTGCCTTCTAGGTAAGGAGGGGCTATATACCCTGGGACATATCACTTTTAAGAGCTCTTGCTTTGGGAATGTCATCTTTGAAACGTTTTCATAACGTAGCTAAAAGCTTTAATTATCAAGGTATGAGAGTTGATACTCCCTTATCTTGTCCTGAAACAGACAGGTCTAAAGGCACTTAGTAATGATGGATGATCTCCACACATTACCGTTGAAGAAAACTGTAAACTAGAAGCCACTCTCTGTAGAAGATCAAAGAAAACCCATGCTGTACTTACATAAATTGACACAGGAAAGATACTGTCATAAAGTTTCATGTTTACCATTTTTCAGTGACTTCAAACTGTACTAAATCAACTCCTTCCTCTCAAAAAAAAAAGGAAAAAAAAAAAAAA
>VWZK01009062.1:0-19607 GCA_013396935.1 Baryphthengus martii | reverse complement strand
ATTCCTCTTGAAAATTAATGGGAAATAATACTAAGCATCTACAGACCATGTTGATCATTGACACAATCAGATGATGGCTTTCAAATTAAGCTGCACTGTGGTTTTGGCATTGTTCCTTTCCTATTCTTTTTCTTCATTTTTGGACCCTAGCTTTGTTGAAACTCGTTGGACCCTAACGTTTTACACTTATAGGTACAACTCTTCTTTCACTCTGCCTTCTGTACGGTGCAGCAAGCAAAAATGTTCTTTTGTTCTATCCAGTACGAACACCAGACATAGCCTAGCTGTGCATGTGCAAAGGGGAGTAGCATCTGGCATGGGAAGGAGCAGTGGCTGCCTGTGAGGCTGGCTTGCTCCTTGTGAGCACTACAGGCATGTCCTTGGTCTACAGTTAGTATGGACTTTCTGTCAGCCCAAATCCCTTGAACTGGAGGGGAAAAAAGGACATTTTATTTGATGCAGCAGCAAATGAAACCTTTCTGGTCCTCTTGAAGAATGGTAATTATGTTGAGGGTGGTGAGTCATGGGAACAGGTTGCCCAAAGAAGCTGTGGATGCTTCATCATTGGAAATGTTCAAGAGCAGATTGGATGGGGCTTTGAGCAACCTGGTGTAGTGGAAGATGTCTCTGCCCACGGCACGGGGTTGACTGGATGGTCTTTGAAGGTTCCTTCCAACCCATGACTCTAAGAATCTCTTAGGGCCTGTTCTTCAAGGAGCTGGTAGAAATAGCTGAGCAATGGCTAATCCAACTTGTTTCACAGAGGGCTCAGGGATAGATGTTAGGAGATGGGTTTTTTGTAACAGAGGACAAAAGATGGCTACGCCTTCAGAAAGGGAACGTGCCATACTTGTCACTTTTCCTCTTCTGCATGGTAAATCTATGCTTGCTGAGAATGTTTTAATCTGTTTATTTTCTGCTAGTCCTCTGCTGAGGAAATCATTTTGACTGTCCCTTTCCACCCTGGGACTTGCGGATACTGGTAGGTGAAAAGCTGGACATGAACCAACAACGCGCACTTGCGGACTGAAAGGCCAATTGTATCCTGAGCTGCATCAAAAGACGCATGGCCAGCACATTGAGAGAGGTAATTCTGCCACTCTGCACTAAGGAGACCTCACCTCTAGTACAGTGTCCAGCTCCAGAGCCCTCAACACAAGAAGGACACGGAACTGATGAAGCAGGTCCAGAGGAGTGCCACAGATGATCAGAGGGCTGAGCACCTCTCATATGAGGACAACATGAGAGAGTTGGGTCTGTGCAGCCTGGAGAAGAGAAGGCTCCGGGAACACCTTATAGTGGCCTTCCAGTACCTGAAGGGGCCCTACAAGAAAGCTAGAGAGGGACTGTTCACAAGGTGGTGTAGAAATAGGATGAGAGACAATGTTTTGAAACTGGAGAAGGGGAGGTTTAGATTGGACTTCAGGAAGAAGTTCTTTACCCTGAGGGTGATGAGATACTGGAAGAGGTTGCCTAGTGAGGTGGTAGAGGCCCCATCCCTGGAGACATTCAAGGTCAGGCTTGATGGGGCTCTGAGCAACCTGATTTATTTCAAGATGCCCCCTGCTTACTGCAGCAGGATTGGACTAGGTGACCTTTAAAGGTCCCTTCCAACCCAATGCATTCTATGATTCTTTTCCACACCGGAGTAGTTTACATCAGTCTTTAAAAGCTGGAAAAAAACAGTGTAAATGTGTCCTTTCTTAATCAAACCTTCTAAGTAAATGTTAGTATTGTCTTAATGAGCCTAGGGAAATATGATATAACAGAGTGGATCGGAAAAGTGTTCTTCAGGTACTAGTCAGGAGATCATTATGTAAGTGAAGGAATGCATGAGAGGCATGAAGTCAGTCAGTATTTTCCTTTATTACTTGGATGATGGAAGGGATTCATGACTAAATATATTTGAAAATGGAAAATTTGGGCTAGGTGGTGGGGGTGAGGAGTTTTAAGCAACAAGTTGCTGATTCAAAATAACTGAAACTGGCAAAATTATTGGAAAATAGATTGTAGTCCAGGGAAGACACATAGAATTTCTGCATTGTGAAAAGCGATAAATGGTCGGTTGGTTACAAGGTGGGAAACAAATGGATAGGTTGTAGTTCTGCAGAAAAAGTTCAAAAAAATAGCAGTGACTCGGGCAATATATTATAACAGAAAGTCAGTTATGCCACAAGGTTAGGCAGACAGAGGTGGTAGGACATGCAAAGGAATCCTATTTCATATGGAGATAATAGTGGTAATTCCTCAGCAAGACCAACTGGAAGAGCTTGAAGGGAATAAGACAATGACCAGAGCCCTACACCAGGAAAAGAAAGACATGGGATTGTGTAATTTAGGGAAGATAAGACTGAAAGAAATCCAAGTTTTCAAGTTGAACGAATTGCTTGAAAAGACAAAAGCAATAATCTGTTCTGATCCACAGTTGCTGAAACAGGCGTTAAGATGATTTAGCTGGAAGTACAGTACTTGGGATATGCAACTTGCAGAATCTCTGCTCAAAACATGTAGATCAGGTCTGTAAGGGGTGGTGGCGTGGGTGCAGCTGATCTTCCCTGGGGGTATAGCTATATGGCACGACTTCATGAGGTACTGTTTGGTCTTGTGTTTCTGGGATCAAATGGAGGAGCTGAGGGGAAAGGGGAGGAGGAATCTTAACCTGTGGTGATGCTACATTTGGACCAATACTTTCTTCTGTCTTTCTTCAACCCCATTCTTCCAATTCTTGAACTTGGACTCCTCTTTGTTCTGCCTGCTTGTTGACATAAAATATGCAGCAAGTCCTTTCAGGCAGTGGTTGTGTTTACCTGCCTATTTATCTGGCATCAGTGGGGCTCCAGTTTTGACTGGAGCTTCAAGCATAAACAATAACCATTGTCAGAGTAGATTATTCAGAACAGAGCAATATGAAGTCATTTGGTTATGAAAGGCTCCCCAGAGCACGAGTGGTTGCTGTGACCCAGAAATGTTGGCATGAAAATCAATTACATGGTAGGATTTATGCGGCAAACTTGCAGTTCTTCCTCGTGCAGACAGCGCATGGTGTCATGGAGATGACGCCTATTGTGTGAAATGCATGTGCAGCCTTCCTAAGGGGAGAACAAGCTCTAGCCATGGGAAAGACGGCTGAGAACAGCCTGTTTGTCAGGGAAAGGGGCGACAAAGCTGGAGAAAGAGTCTTTGGAGTTTCTGAAGTGAGATGACATGAACAATAATTGCTGGGGAGGCAGGAGAGAGATACAGGGACCAAAGATTCAGGGTACGAAGCCAAGTGACTCCCTTTAGACACGTTCTCCGATGGCAGCTCTGTTGCTTGAGTGCCAATTAAATGAAGTGCTGAAGAATACACAGCTGTTTGAAATATGCCAAAAGCCCTTTTTCTCTTCCATTTCTCTGCTCTGCTGCTGTATGCCCTTGATGAACATTCTTGCCAAATTCTGCTTGCTTTTTGGTTGGCCTGGAGAAACTGGGCCCTGAGTAACCTGATCTAGTAGAAGGTGTCCCTGCCTATGCAGGGGGGCTTGGAACTAGATGATCTTTAAGGTCCCTTCCAACCCTAGCCATTCTATGATTCTGATTCATATCATCTGCCCTATTTCAGCCAGCTTTGCTGCTGTTAACTGCTGCAGCCTGGCAGACACTGAAGGTGCAATGTCTCTTGAATGGGGGTTCAAGCCCTGGAAACTGTGGTTATGTTCCCCACTAACTTGTGGAAATCGTTGAGAAGGTCCCCAGCTGTTTCACCTAGTGGATCTTTCAGAGCTGGTAAGGACAGCCACCTGGGCAGACACACTGTTGCAGCATTATGCAGGAAAAAAAATGTTCTTAAACCAAAATTTTGGATTTCTCTAAAAATAATTTTAAAATGCAAATTAGATGCTTAAAAAAAGGTGGGGGTAGGGGAGGAGAAAAAACATTTTGTGGATTTTGGTTGACTAAAGGCGTTATTGGGGACTGCATTAAGTCTTATTCTGAAATGATAAATCTGTCCCAAGGACTAAACACAGGAGAATAGCTCTGAAGATGATCAAAGCCATTCTTTCAGTGTATTTTAACTAACACATCGAGGGAGTTCCCTAAGAAGTTGTCATTAGTATGTGAAAGTGCAGCATGGTAAATACCTACAAAGTATGCTCAGCTTAGAGCAACGAAACTGTTGTCTTGATTTCTGCTCTGAACAAGTTTTGAAAATAAGGACCTAGAGAAATGCAAGGAGATGTGCTGATCCAGTGTCCATATGTCTGGCTGTGGCAAATGCTGAATTCTTGCGACTGCAGCATAGAAATCACAGAACTATGAGTTTGTGTGATGGTTTCATATGCAATGACACAGTTTCTTGCCTAATCCGTATGGTGATCAGTTTAAACCATGAAGTGTGAAATGTGATTACCCTTGTCCAGCGTTTGAATTAGGGGGCTGTAAGGTAAGGCTCATTGCTCTGGCTTGCATGAAGGAGAGAAAAAATGGGCACAAAGAGTAAGAGCTGCTTTTGCATGTCTCTGAGGCAGGGCAGAAATAAGACTCCTCTTCCATTTACTCACTGAGATTTAAGTATGATGAAATAGAAGCGTTAAAGTTCCTTTCAGGAGGAGTTTAATACAGATCTTCAGGATGGACAACAGCTGCTATGGAAGACAAATGAATGACATGATAGTCTTTCCCCACAAATTGGAAATCAATTTTTGGGAAAAACAAGACATTTAGAAACAAACATCTAGCTAGTGCCAGACTTTCTGCAGATCATAACCACTTAGGCCATAGATATCATGACAGTCTTGTCTTTGCTTTATCTGAACATCTGTCAGTTGGCACAGAAGCCAGAGTGCAACTGCCTGTAAATTAACCTGCACTTGCAGATTAATTTTTTTCCCCCTGGTAACCTCATGCATTTTGAGTGGACCTCTTGCTTATATTAGGAAGCTGAGGGGAACCTTTTTTCATTTTTTTCAACAGTTGACAAGATCCTGTGCCTGCTTTGACACAGTTGTGATGCTGCAGTATCTGAGTAGGAGCAGTGACATGGAAAGACTTTCCCTTTTGACTGCCGTATGACAGAATTGGGGATGCCTCATGGCATTGCTTTGAACTGACAAATACATATCAAGATTTGCCCAAAAATTGCTTTTTACACCATATCTAAATGAAACAGGTACAGATGTATCTACAGTAGTACAGAAAATATTACTGACAGTGGCCTTCAGTTTACAATACACTGACTTGGAGCCCCTTCTTTTACTGTGCCCCAAAAGATTTCTAGTGCTAATTCACAGAAAACTTGGTGTGCTTTGCCGTGGATCTAGCATTGCTACTTTTCATGCCACAAGGCTGGGAAATTCACTTGGGGGGTCAGATAACCTTTCTTTTGAGTTGGTGCTGCCATTTGAACTGTTAACTTCATAGAGAAGCCACGGCATTCACTAAACTCTGTATGTCAGGCTAGAATGTGTAAATGAGAACAGCTGAAAACTAATGGTCCTTGTCATTGAAGTGCGGAGTGAAATTTCCTGTTACTTCACTTGCTTTGCTTTTCTAGACTGATTTTCCATGGTTATCTAACCAGTTATAGTAGCTTTCTAGACTAAGGAGAGTCACTGCCCTGCTCTGGAAGCAGCTGTGTGAAATGTTTTGATTTTTAACAGTGTGGGTTTTGGTGCACTGGCATTCTGCAGTTGCCTTTACAGAGACAGATCCCATAAATACCAATGTTCGTAACTGTTTGCTGTAACTGCTTGCAAGGACTTCACTGGTGTTACTTGGGCTTGGACATGTTATAATACTCATGAGATATCAATGGTCCATGTCAAAGGAAAATAAAAATCCGTTTTGCTAAACAAAAAATCCATTTTGCTAACCTGGAAGCTAGACTTAAAGAAATCCCCAGTTTTAGTTTGGTGGGCTGCTCATGTATGGTTGGTCTATCCAAGGACAGAATGATGTTCTCCACCTGCCTATAAAATGCTACATTAAAATTGCATTAGAGTAGTAAAAACTGATAGTCTTTACTCTTATTCTCTATCAAAGACTTTCCACTGGCCTTTGGAAATGAACTTAACTTTTCAAGCACAATTCTGTGCACTGAGATATTTCAGGGTTTCTTTCCTAGTCTGGTGTGTCCTTGAGGAAATTCTGGAGGGATGCTGCAGAGCAGTTGTCACCCTGGGCAAGTCTCACCACTGATCACAGGGATTTTTCATTTGTGAGCTGAAGCCTCCGACTTTCCTCCTTGACCCGATTCAGTGTTTGGCCCACTGTGGATTTGGCTGGGGTCCTGGTGTGCCTTTAGGGAGCCCCTCTATTCAGAAGCAACAGCTTTTTTCGTTCATGCTCTGTCCTAGACTCGAACTTGTCAGTACATAACTGCAAGGCTGTGGATCCCGTGCCAGTTAGGCAGTTATTTAAAAGGTCCATTATTTGTTATAAACTAAGCAAGTACCAATAGAGATGACATAGCTTGAGCTATGAATCATGTCTGACTCAAATTAAAGGTTACAAGTCCAATTCTACTTTCATCTGTACCAAGTGCTGTTCTGCTATTGGTGCTAATACATGCAAAAACAGGTGTTAGTACAAGAAAGCTTTTAATATGAAGTATTCATCTTATCTCGTTTCAGACTAGGTATTTCAAGGGTCTCATCACTTGTATTTAACAGTTGTCTAAACAGTTGAATATGGTAGAGGGGTTGTTTCTCTTCAGCGAGCTTTGCAGCCTGCCTGACTTCAGATAATAAATCCCTTTGTAGCATAAAACGTTTTCCTATGGAGAAACCAGTTATTAACTTTTGCCTTCGTCAAAGTTTTAATAATATGCTATGTACAGGAGATATCTGTGGTTTGGATGAGAAAGAGACGAGAAGAAACATAGCAATTTCTATTTACATATTAGGCAATAGGTCTGGGTGATGGGGGATGTGATAGAATTAATTACGTAGAGATGCAGTGACAACTAAAAAATGGAGCATACAAATATGGATGTATATTTTGACTGTCGCTAGTGTTGGCCACCACAAATAATAGTGACTAGGAAGTTGGCCCTGCTTGGTTACTTCATTATTTCAAATTAACTCTAATTTCCTCCAGATGTATGTGGCATTAGTCATTTTTGTATGGTATATGTAGTTTACTTAATGTTTTTTTGATTATTAGCTATTCTTACTCTGGGCTTGATTTAGTAGTCCTGATGATGCCATTTCTATTCCCCCACTACATGACTGAAATACACTGGAGAGAGCATTAAGGGAAGAAAGGAAACTCACTCGGGCATTCTAAATTTCATAATTTTATCAATATTAATCAACATTTTAGGAGTCACAGATACTTGGCAATCTCCACATATTTACAAGAGATTAATATTCCGGTCTGGTAAATTAATACAAACTAAGATATGAGCTTAACTTTTTTAAGTTATGCTTTATTTTTAGCTTTCTTTTCTGCTTCCATGCTCCTGTATTTGAAATTGCCACTGGCAGCCACAGGGGTTTGTGTTTGTCACAGGATATCATTTTCCACAGGAAGTGAAAAGCCTTGGGTCCGTGGGACAGGGAGCTCTCTTACTGCACTGGTGTACAGCACTTTGCTCTAGTTCTCTCTGCCATAAGCAAGGCCACACTCACAATTGCTTCAATGGCTTATCTTCTGTTGTTGTTAGACGAACTCAGCTGTATTGGGTTTGTGTGGCAGGGTTTTGGTAGTGGGGGCTAGAGGGATGGCTTCTGGGAGAAGCTGCAAGAAGCTTCCCCTGTGTCTGATAGGGCCAATGTCAGCTGGTTCCAAGATGGACCTACTGCTGGCCAAGGCTGAGCCCATCAGCGATGGCGATAGTGCCTCTGTTCTAACATTTAAGGTGGTGGTGGGGGGGGGTTGATACTATGCAACAGCAGCTGGAGAAGAGAGGAGTGAGAATATGTGAGAAACAACTTTGCAGATGCCAAAGTCAGCAAAGAAGAGAGTTGATACTTCAGGTGCCAGGGCAGGGATTTCCCTGCAGCCTGTGGTGAAGACTATGGTGAGGCAAGCAGTCCTCCTGCAGCCCATAGAGGTCAACAGTGGAGCAGATGTCCACCTACAGCCTGTGGAGGGTCCCATGCTGAAGCAGGTGGATGTGCCTGAAAGAGGCTGTGACCCCATGGGAAGCCTATACTGGAGTAGACTCCTGGCAGGTGCTGTGGACCTGTGGAGAGAGGAGTCCATCTGGAGCAGATATACTGACAGAACTCCTAACCGTGCAGGGGATCCATGCTGGAGGAATCTGTTTCTGAAGGACTGCACCCTATGGAAGGGACCTGTGCTGAAGCAGTTCCCAAGGAACTGCAGCCCGTGGGAAGGACTCCTGTTTGAGAAATGTGTGGAGGATTGTATCCCATGGCAGGGATCATCATGGGGCAGGTGAAGAGTGTGAAGAGTCCTGCCCTTGAGAAGGAAGGAGTGGCAGAGACAACATGTAATGAACTGACTGCAATCCACATTCCCTGCCCCTCTATGCCACTGATGAGGAGAAGGTAGAGAAGTCAGGGATAAAGTTGAGCCTGGGAAGAAGAGAGGGGTAGAAGGAAGCTGGTTTTAAGATTTGGCTTTTTTTCTCATTACCCTACTTTGATTTGATTGGTAATACATTAATTCATTTCCCCAGGTCAAGTCTGTTTTGTCCATGATTGAAATTGCAGAGTGATCTCCCTGTCCATATCTTGACCTATGAGCCTTTTGTTATATTTTCTCTCTTGTCCAGTTGAGGAGGAGGAATGACAGAGCAACTTTAGTGGCCACCTGGCATCTGGCCAGGGTCAATTTACTATATCAATTTAGTGCAAGAAATGCATTTTTTGGCATTGGCAGTTGTTTTTGTTGTCCCTGTGCCTACTGGCTGGTGTCTCCAGCCAGCTCTCACCTAGTATCTCCAAGCACCACCTTCCCACATAAATCCTTTATCTTTCTGTTGGAACTCCCTCTGCCCTCCACTGTGACTTAATTGTTCCTTGCTAGATTTTCACTTAGAAACATGGTTCTCAAGGTTAGTTTACACCAGTATTGCTGCTGGTATTGCACCACAGCAGCAACTCTGGGCTTTGCACTTTGTGTGTGAGCAGAAAGAGGTGGTTATTAGTTCAGACAGAGTTTCAGTAACGTTAAGTATCTAGTATGCAACTTGTCTGGGAAACCTTAATTAAGAGTGTTCATGTCCTGCAGCATTGATCATCTGTGGCTGGTTGTAGAGAGTTGAGATATCATGGACCTACCTCTAGAACTTCATCTGTGAACTGTGAACTCTCACTCTTGGTGCCAGAAATCAAAACATTTTCTGCTTTTCTTGAATCCTTGAAAAAAGTTAAGAAACAAGTGACATCTGACTTGCACATCCCTTCTTGGCATGCAAGTAATGGAACTAATAACTGTCAAAGGTAACTTAGAGTAGAACAAGCAACAGAGAGGCACAGGCTCAAAACTTTGCAAGAATTTTAAACATGTAGCTTTTTGGGATGTTGGTTATGTTTGTGTGGCTTTTAAAATGTAGGGTTAATTGTTTGAAATACAGGCTAAGCAGGATGTAATTATAGAAGTCCCATAGTAGCCTTTGGAAATCAAAATAATCTTGCTGTTAATGTCCTGCTACACTGGGGAGACAAATACAGCTTTATAATATCAGGCAATAAAATGAAACTTTACCCTAGCTAAGACCTCTTTGGGTATTTGTATAACTTTGCATGATGTTTTGCAAATGTCTGATGTACATGAGCATAATAAAACTCCTGCTGTGTGTCAGCCATAGACAAATGGCTCTATCTCTGAGTGGCCCATGCAAATGGTTTGCTATACTTGAGTTGTATGGTTAGGCAATTAATAGTAAAAGCTTCGTTCTTCCCCACTGGAGTGCAACAATATTCAGCTGAATGTGTAGCTCGTTTGCTCCTTGAAGTTCTTTTTTGCATCTTAAACAGTCAGCACTAGTTGAGTAATCTTTTTTTTTTTTCATATAAGAAAACAGCTCTGATTGCAGAGTCACCACTTGCTATAGTTCTATGCTGAATACATCTCAGACACATTTCTCTTTTGGGGCCTATGCATAAAGGAGTCATCAATACAGGATACTTCACAATTACCTCTGCTTGTTCAGAGTAGGCAATTAAATGTGATTCTTGTGAAGTGATACTTTGTCATAAATGGATCATTTTGCAAAAGAAATTCTGATGATCCATTGAGCACATGGGTTAAAACACTACAGTCTCATGCTGAATACTGCTGCAACTACAGGTGGTAAGTAAGGCACAGGGATGTATAGGTGGTAGCAGTTTTTCCATGGGAGTATGTGGTTGAGAGAAAATATTAGCAGTAGAGAAAAAGGTAATCTTCTGTTCCTCATAGTCACTGATATCCAGAAGTAATTACATCACTGTCTCAATCTTTCCAGTGTTATGAATTTTGATGTGTCTGACAGTAAGCAGCAGTAGAACTTACCTGAAATAGAGTATGTCTTTTTGGCAAGCCATTACTTCTGATTGGAAAGGATTGTGTATTTACTGACCCACTTGGCATAGAAATGTGATTGTTTTACTTTGTTAGATAGTGTTTCTACTTAAACATGAAGAAAAACATCTTTACTGTGAGCATGGCAGAGCCCTAGAACAAGCTGCCCAGAGAGGTTGTGGAGTCTCCTTCTCTGGAGACTTTCAAAACCCACCTGAATGTGTTGCTGTGCAACCTCCTCTAGGTGAACCTGCTTTGGTGGAGGGATTGGACTAGATGATCTCCAGAGGTCCTTTCTAACCCTTGCCATTCTGTGATTTAATGATGACTTCCCAAGACTATTTGGTTTGTAAGCTTAAACAGCTCTGTGACTGGCACAGGGAGTAAATACACTGAAGAATGTTTAATCTGTCATAATTCTTTATTAAAAAACCCAAAATCTAAAGAAAAGAGCGAGGATGGACTTGAGTATGACTGAATTCAGTCAGGTACTGTGAGGTATTTACCTGCTCATGCTGTCTAGCTTGGGCTTCTCTGACACCAATCAAAAGTTGAGATCCCTAGCGTACATGAACACATCCTAGAAGTGATGGACAGTCAGTAGCTATTGTAGCAGCTAGCTAGGAGTAAGTATTAGAGAATCACACAGAATAAGGGTTGCAAGGGACCTGTGGAGTTCTTCTAGTCCAACCTCCCCACCAAAGCAGGTCCACCTAGAGCAGGTTGCACAGAAATACATCCAGGCAAGTTCTGAAAGTCTCCAGAGAAGGAGACTCCACAATTTCTATGGGCACCCTGTTCCAGTTCTCCATCACCCTCACAGTGAAGTAGTTTTTCCTCATGTTTAGGTGCAACTTCCTATGTTCTAGTTTGTGCCCATTGTCCCTTGTCCTATCACTGGGCACCAGTTAAATGAGACTGGCCCTGATACTCTCATGGCAGCCAGCAGTCCCATGAGGCTCACGTGTAGGTTCAGGCCATTGCTGCCTCAGGTAACCTGTACCATGAATGATCTACAGAGGTGGCCATGTTATGCTGTTGCTTCTTCCAGGGAATTAAAGTCCCCCTTGGTTAAGAGCTGCCCGCATCCTGTGTCATGGGGTGGTTGTATGGGTATCCGAAAACAAAAAAGGATTCACATGAGACAGCTCCCAGATAGTCTGTTGTCCCTTCTCCAAAGGTTTATTGGTGTCACCATTTGCTTATATATCCCTCATGTTAAAGATCAAAGAGGGTACATGAGAAGACTGATCCTGTAATGTAACCTCCTGTAGTAGGTCTCTCAGACAGACAGTGCAACTACCCCATCCTTCCCTTGGCAATGAAAACAGCTCTTTATAATTTACTTTCAGTGTTGTGACCAAAACCTGCGTGTGGATCATGGGTGATCCCTAACAAAGTCCCTGCTGAAGGCACAGACTTAACTTGCATGGCATGATTTTCCAAAGTGACTATTGGGATTTTCTAAGGTGACTATTGGCATCGTCTTCGTGGGGATGTCTTTTTAAAAGACACCATGCGGAATCCGGGTTTTCAGAGGGGAGATCCTCAATTCTGTCTGAAAACCAAGGCCTTCTGAGCTGCTTGATGTGTTGCATATGTAGAATCAGGGAGATCCAAGCTCACAGTTACTTCAAAAACTAGGACTGGAGTATTTTTAAATGAATTCATCTTTTAATTTCCAGGAATCATTCTGTTGACATCACCACTGACATAGAAATTGTCAGTCTTTCAATTTCATTACTGTTGCTGGGGGTACCATAGTGATAAGAGCATTACAATACTTCCAATCCTTATAGTGCAAAGAAAATCCAAGCCTTTTTTAAAAGATCTATTTGCTGTGACTGAATTCAGAGAAAATCCTAGCCCTTGCTTTTCTATGGTTTTGGTATCATAATTAGAAGTTTGGTTAAATGGTTACTTTTGGCAATCTTTTTCTGCAAATCTAGATTTTTTTTTCTTGTGTATCACAAACCAAAAACTAAGGTGTAGCAAGACTTTAAAATGTTAGCTTTTCCAGATGTGCCACTTGAATACTAGATGATCAAAGAAAAGCCTATTGGCTTTACACCAAGATGTCAAAGACATTCGGGATGAATTAAAATAAATTCTGTTAATTGCCAAAGATTAAAGGGTAAAAAGAAAACATTTTGTCCAGCAATAGAAAATTATTCAGACTGCTTTCCATTACATTGATGAGAAAGTCTAAGTTTTCTACTCACACTGATGCGCATTGGTAATAATTCTCTCAAAATCAATACCTAACCCATGTTTGCCCTGCTTTTCAGGGAAGTGAGCTGAATGTTGCTTAGGTACTTCCTGCAACTTTCCAGTTCTCTCAGATGAATCACCTCAGATCAAGCTTTTAGAAGGTTTATATTGGTCTTTAAATGTATGTTTATTGGCTCATCACTTCAGATTGAAAGAAAGTACAGAGCAGTCTGTGGAAAATAAAGCTATGTTTTAATTGATACTGGTTACAGCTGCTAAAATATATTCTGAAATTTAGCAATAAGTGAAAAGCCTATATTTAAGAAAAAGAAAGAAAAAAGCTTCCTATTTGGAGACATATGGATGTACAATATACCATTAATTAAATTTGTTTTAGCAGCTGAGTTGTAGGCATGGAGCATTAGAAGCAGTAATTAACGAGAAGGAGGACTTTAAAATGGTAATAATGAAGTCTCGTTTTGGAGAAATCTTGAAAAGGACAACCTGCTAGTTAAACACAAATAAAATATCTGTCTTTTTTTTTTTTACAAAAAGTAAAACAACAAAACAAACACCAAAAAAAGCAGCAAGCAAAACCAAACTAAACCAAAAAAAGTCAGGTAAAATCCTGGATGTTTCTCCCATTGCAATGACAGAATGGTTCCTAGAAAAGTGGGAGTTATTTGCTTCAGGTAAGTCACTGTATGTAATTACCCACCAAATTTCCCAAACCCAGCAGGATATACCTTGAGCTCACATGTTGAGATAAAAGATAGCATTTGAAATTCTCCTAAAACATGGGGTATGTCAGCTGATGGAAGCTGAAGGTACTCTGTTGATGCTAACTTGTCTCCAGGCCCATCCTCTGGGGCAGAATCCCCACGAGGTCAATTGTCCCTCTCTGAGCAGCAGCACGGGCGTTTGGGTGACACGTGTTGATATTGTTTGTCCAAATGGTTCTTGCTTAAAGATAATGAAAATCAGAGAGGTTTGCTGCTGGAGTTACTAGTGTGGAACTTCATCCTTTAGAAACGTGACTGTAATGGACTCTGAATGAGCCAGGCAGTGTTAAAATGTCATTGATTTGCCTTGTAGAAAGTGAATCCAAAAATTTTCCATGGTTTGCTTTTCTTTCTAACAGCAAGCATTCAGAGTCCAGCAAGAGGAGCACACAAAATGAACTTAGTCCTTGTGCTCTTCTGTGCTTGGCCTAAAAAGGTTTAACAATTTTTAGCTGAATTTGTGCTTTTGGTTCCCCCAAACTCATGTATTTCTGCAAATAAATTTGTCGTCATGTTATGCTAATACTCATTTATATTGCTAATACTGAGTAAGAAAATAATTTTCTTTGTGCGTCAAATTTCATGAAGCAGGAGTGCAGAGCATGCTGCAGGGTTAAAGTAGGAAATATAGTGTATAACACAAATAGCAGAAATAGTAAAGAGATTTATATATGATATTTATTGTATATTAAACAAGAAAAATACTTCAGTCATGGTTAATACAGAAGAGAGAATAAAATCAAGAATCAGAGGAAAAAAATTACATGATTAGATTTCTGAATGTTACTTCAAGTGAATTTTAAAGGAATATTAAATTCTTTAAACTGAAATCCTGTCTCCCAACATATTAATAATGAGTGATTCATAACAATTTTCAGAGAGGGGAATGCACATTTGTTGCATTGTGAATAGATGGATGCCTTTTTAGGACGTATTGAGCAGAGGATGCTCTATTTTTTTGTTATTATTTTCTCACTGTTATTGTGTTACTATTGAATCTGATTAATTTTATTTTTTTATTTTTTTATTTAAAATGGAAAAAAACCCAAATGTCTCTGGAATAGGTCATAGTAGGAGAGGAAACCAAGCAGCTGAGACGTCAATGGCTAGGATAATACTAATATTTAACCTATGGCTCCTGGATCCCCAAAATTCATCTTTGGAAGGAATGAGTAAGGTCTTTCAGTGAAACTGTTCTGGTTTCCCTGGGTCTTACAGGCTTGAGAGGTTCTGAAAATGTTTCCTGTCTTGGTCCTGCTTGAATGCCTATTACTCATGCTTAGGTTTCTAGACCAGTGTGTCATCATTTGTGTTTCAGAGAAACCTGACAACAAAACCCGAATACCTCATCCTTTGTTTTTCATTTGAAGTGTTTTTCTAGGAACCAAAAAAGTCTGCTTTTCATATTCAGCTATGGAAGAAGCTGGACTTCTCGGGGACAAAACAGGTTAGCATGAGAAATGGCGTGATTCAGTATTTGTTTTACGCTAGGTAAAGATGACAGTTACCACTGGTTTTCTTTTAGAAGCCTCATTTGGTTAGTGCTACCATTGTTTGTGTCAACTTTACTCTTACACAGCAAACTTACAGTGTAAATTTAATTCATTTAAAATATAGAGTTTATATTAAGGCTGCACAGAATTTACAGCTTCTGTAGATTTTCCTGTCTTACAGTTTTTATTTCCTGTCTTGCAGTTTTTATTCTGACTCTTTGAAGAGTCCCTGACATGGGCAGTCCATCTCTTTCCTCTCCTCTTCCTTATATTCAATCCAGTTTTCATTCCTTTTACCAGACTGCCACATGCAGATACTAAATCGCGTAATATTCTTATTTACTTTTGGCTATAATTTCTGCCTATCTGTGGGTTTCCTTACCACCCCCAGTCAGGAAACAAAACACAGCGTGTGCTTTTAAAGGCAGGAAAGTAGATTTAAATATCCTGATGGAAGAGCTGTGAGACTTTTTTTTCTTTAAGAAAAACAAACAAACAAAAAAAAACCAACCAAAAAACCCCCATGACTTTCTTGAAGACTCTCCAAATTTGTGACTTTGTGAAATGTTTATTTCAGAGTCTTTTTTGGAGTCTAGAAGTGAAGCTTCTAACAACACAAGCAGGACTTCCTTTTCTCCTCTCATTCCCCTGCCTTCCTGGGGCCTTACAAATAGCATTTTTCCTGTTGAATAAATAACTTCACCAAAATAGATATATGAACCCCATGTAAAACTCAGTCTGTTTATAGCTGAGATCCAACTGGTATTTTGCAGCTGGTCTCTAGTTCATGCTGAACCTTGCAGAAGGTTATTAGCTTCTCTGAGATCTTTGTTTTGCACATTAGTTCCTTTGGAATGAGAAATCAGACTTGTTTCTGACTTTTCTTAATGCTCTTCTCTACAAGTGATAGGTACAGGCAGGCTCAATAAAAATAGCTGGGGCTTTGCAAAGGTTTGCAAACCATTCACCGCTTACGCTTTCTTAACTGGAAGCTGCACCAGAAGCAGGAGCTGGTGTCAGAGCTGGATGCAGCTCTGATAGCCATCAAAAGAAGCAGAGGAAGATGATGACCAACACAACTGGGAAGGTGGTGATTCCTGCCAGCACGCTGTGACTGCTTCCCTGTCCTTGGATAGCAAAGGAAGCAATTAAAATTGGGGTGAATCAGAGACTGGAAATTGTGTCAGAAGACACACGTGTTACCTGTCCATGGTGTAACATGAAGGAGGCATGCATGTCCCCAGGCTGTGTCTTGTGTGGTGAAGGTCATTAGTTATGTGCTCAGTTGTGGAGCCCATAAAGAGTATCAGTAGCTCAGTACCAGACTCCTTAGCAGCTTATTACTTGACTCATTTGAGACAAGTAGCTTAAGCCCATGCAATGATATTTGTGTTGTCTGGTCTCATTTTGCTATGGAGCATGCAAAAGGGTTCAGCCAACCAGAGCTGGTCCCCTGAATGCTCCTCACCTGGGAGCAGAGCTGGGGCCTTGCAGTGCTGAGATAATACAGACCAAGCAAAAGCTCCACATAATTGTCATTGTTCCTACTCTATTAAGCTATGCTACTTTGCTTTTTGCATTTTTGAGGCGGAGGAAGAGGGATAGAGACGAGATTTAATGAAGTAATATATGTACAACCTTTACCGGGTGAGTTCAGGACAGAGCTAGCATCTTCATTTCATAATATCCTGTAATTTCCAAGCTATAGGTCACGGTCATAAAAGGTTCATTATCCTGGAAGTGATATTATGTGCCTAGAAGCACGAAAAAGAAATGTATTTACAAAGCAAAAATTTTGGGAAGCAGCCCTCTCTTTTTTGCCAGAGCTACTCTTAGGTGCTGACCACAAGAAAGCAAAGTATGGAGACAACTGGAAAACTATGTTGCTGTTCCAGTTCAGGTGGTGTGGTCAGAATATACAAGACCTAACAAGATTACAGCAGTTTTGTCCTTTAATTTGAACAGATGTAAGTTGGAGTCACTGGTAGACTTGCATCATAACTCTGGTTCAACCCTGAGTCATGGAATTATTTTATTCTGCTATATTCATTTTTGATGAACCACTTTGCTTCTCTTTTTTTTTTGAGGGTGGGTTAAACAAGTGCCAATTTCTCAATGAAATACTTCTCCCTTGTTGAAACTTGAATGGGATATTTTCCAGAGTGCAAGATCAGAAACCACCCTTCACACAATAGCTGTGCCAGAAATGGCTTACCAGGAAAGCAGATTGCCGAGGGGTGGGGCAACATTAATGAAATGGGCAAGGAGGGGGGACTTCTCGGGAAGTATTTATGTTTCTGTCTTTTTTGCCTTATGACACTTTGCACTGAATCAAGCTGGATGTCACACGCTTCTTTGATCCGAGTTAAAATTCCCAGCTCTTGTTCAAGCAGACTTATTCCCGCTTTTCGTTATGGTGGTTTGACTATTTCATGTCGTTGAAGAAGTGGTTATTCAGATCTTAGCCTTCCTAGTTGTGAACAGCAGATGTGATCATATCTACCTGACTGCTAAGGCAAGTCTCAGACCAGGTAGTGACTTTGTGGATTTTTACAGGAACCCATGTGTTCAGATACCTACAAGGTGAAATGGGCAGGAATGCAGGAGCACAGGACCTACCTCACCCCAGCTGAGAAGGTGGTGGCCCAGGGCATTTCCAAAGAATGAGCTACCTGTGCAGTTCCAATTTGCAGCTGCTGCACTGTCGTAGAAAAGCACTAAACTGGAGCTTGAAAACGAGGGGAAGCTTGAAAACGAGGGGAAGGGACAAACGAATTGCAGAAAGAAATCACAAGCTAGCTGAAGGATGCAGAGAGGATTTTGAGACCTGTAAGATTTTTCTTGTAACTCCGACCCTTCAATGAAGAGAAGTGTCCCAGGATGGAAAAACAGATACAGATACGTGTATAATCAAGTGGGGCTTGACTGTGGTTGTTAATTTAAACGGACAACTTTTTTTTTTCAAGGCAGTGTATTTAAACCAGAGTTAAAAAAGCTTAAGGGAAAAAAGAGCACTGATTTTTCCTTTTACATTTTACCCATGTTTGAACCCGTTCTGCTTTCTCCCCTAGAAATTCTATCTTCCCTAAAGTAGACTATGTAGCTATAGGAGCAAGACTGCACTGCTCTTGGAAAAATCTACATGCCTTTGTGCTTAGATTTCCTTGCTTTTACGTCTGAGCTGAGCCCCTGACAATTGAAAATATTTAAAGAAGGAAAACTAAACTCTACTGAATGTGAAAGGCATTTGCACAAAAACACAAACCTTTTTCCCTCTGTCTTAATTGAAATACCTTACAAGGCTTGCATAAGTTATACAAATAAATACAACTACTCATTCCATCTATGCTCTTGTGCGTCAGTTTTGAAGGTCCTCGTTTCTATTTTTGTCTCCTTATTCTTTACCCTAGTGAAGATCTGTAAGTAAAATTTATGTCTGCATCTAAGCTCAGCAGCTACGTGACCACATCTCCTCCGTATCGTTTTTCCTGTGAACTTTCAGTTCCTTCTCCTTTACTTGGAATAAAACCAAGCTCTATGTTAGTGGCTAGAAGCCTGCAGCAGGAGGGCTGGACTACAGCTCATCTGGGCCTGTGGATGCAATAGGTGAAATGCTATCAGTCTACCGGAACAGTGATGAGTATCTATAAAGTAACTTTCCTATAATGGAAACTTAGCTGAAGAGCAGAAAAAGTTCTGGTCTGCTTCATGACTTCTCAAGACCTGTTTTTGCCATGTAAAGTCAATTGGCTGTAAGCTGTGGACCCAGCTTGGCTTCAAAGCACGCCTGGCTCTTCATTCACAAACTGAACGCTCTAGAGAGCTGCCAAATTGGGGAGATTGTTCTGTCTGGTTTTCTGGCAAGCTGCGACTGCGTGTATCACTTCATTTATATGCTAATTGAGGCCAAGCCTCCAAATAGACTCCATACAATATGTGTGACTTGGCTCCATCTGTATGGTTATTCTGCCTTCCAGCAGCCTCAGTGTGTGCGCTCTGAACCGGACAGGGCTTAGTATGTCTTCATCAATGAAGTCCTGTGTCCCGACCCCAGCTTTCAGAAAGTGGTGATTAAACTCAAGGAGCACAAGTCACTCATCCCAGGAATTGCCACATCTCTGTGAAGGTGAGCTTATGCTATTTCTTGACTGGGACTTTCCACATTTCAGCTCTGAGAAGGTGCTATTTCTTAGGCCAGGTGGCCTAATAAAAGGTTGCAGAGTGCACAGCTAATTATGGGGACAACGTATAGACAAACCAGCTAGGTAGAACAGCTTGGTTTTTCCCCTCCTCTCCTCTGCCAGCTCCTGCATGACTGAATGCCAAAAGCTCACTCTCCTCTAGACTGCCTGTTTTTAAAGTGCAGTAAGGATCTATACTTTGTCAGCCGTTCCTTGAGAAGCACTGTATTGGTTTAGAAAGAGCAGGTGTGTGTATGTATATGTGCATTCAGGGCTGCTTTAGAATATGTACATGAAGGACTACATTTGATTGTTTGGGATGTTATGAATTTCAAAAATCAAGGATGAAATATTCTGTAAATGGTTGCAGGCTTCATGCTGAATTTTATGGGATGTTTCACCAGACACTACTGAGCATAGGCTGGAAAATGCACATGTTTGTGGTACAAATTCTTTTAGCCTTTTTAGAGGGAAGTATTATTATC
>VWZK01009061.1:271538-349516 GCA_013396935.1 Baryphthengus martii | reverse complement strand
GAGCTGCCGGCAGCGAGCGGCGCAGAGCAGCCGCGCTCCAGCAGCGGCACAAGCCAGACTGGCTTTTCTCCTATATTCAACTTCGCCGTTTCTAAATAGCCTTGTGATTTGAGATGTTAATGTGGGGTCCCGGAACTTCGGTCTTGCTTGATATTTGGCTTATTCAGTCTTAGAGAAGCAGACCAGGCAATCCTCTGCTTTGCTACCAGGAGAGCTTCCTAATCTTGCTTACAACACTGACATCAAGTTTGTAGGAAACAAGATTGTAAGCTCTTCTCTGTGCAAGACAGCTGAATCTATCTGCTCAGGCCATGGGGGGAAAAAAAATGCCTGAGTGGTGGGAATGAGGAACCCTATTGCTTCTTCACTCACTGCAGGAATGTCAACAGCCAGAACATATGCCTGTATAGATGAACGCAGGCAGTTACTGGGAGTTGTTCATAGTTACAACTAAGTACATTAACACACTAGTAAAGCTGTTAAGGCTCGGTTCAGCTCAAAGACTCTCCCAAATTATGCAAAGCCTCTGTTCTGGTTATGACCTTTGAAAGGTGACGTATCAAAATGTAAGATGCTGTTGGGGAATCCTTTGAAAATCCTCTTTTAGTGTAACTGGGGAAGTCATTTCCCTATCAACCCACGTACACATTCCTGCTACTGGTGTCTCTTACACAAGGGCCTGAACATTTAAGGCCCCTGTCAAAGGCAGAGCTTTCCAAAGTCTGAGCAGCAAGGAAGAGCGCAAAGTGTCCTTATCTTACTAGTGATGACCTGGGCTTCTCTTCATAAAAGCAAATGTCTTCCATTGCTTCCCTGAGTCACAAACCACCAAGGAGACTCAAATCCTTTATACAAGTCCAGCTATTCCAATAGCTGTTCCAACAGCCTGGTGACCACATGGCTCAGAAGCCTCGCAGCCCTAGCTGACTCTGTGGGGAATCACAATATTTGTACACCAGCGTTGATCTAAGGATGCAAAAGTATCCAGCTAAGCTCCCTCTGTAAACAAGACCTAGGATTTCATGCAGGCTTCAACTCTCAAGTTGTGGGGAAACTCGATACTGACAACAGGAACAGAACCAATTTCTTCATCCCACTGCAAAGACTACTCCTGTCAGCTCAGTCATACCCTCTCCTCATGTCTTCTCAGCTCCACATCATCCACAAACAGTTCTTGCTACTCTACAGAAGCAAACATGTAGCAGCATTGTTACATTCAGACATAAAAAAAGCAAACTAAAGCTTCTTAATTCCAGCTGAAGTGGGATTCTGAAGTGTTTTGTAAACTTGGACACATGCTGTCAGCTGCTCTGTAGGGGACAGCACGGGAACACTGGCTCCAGGGCAGCATCTGGCTACGCTCGTTACCTTTTCTCCCAGAACAGAGTGTTAGAGTTGTAACTGCAAGAGTGCTCCTAGATGCTTGTTTTTCAGTCTCAGCCCTTCTCTAAATGGAATTTTTCCCCTCCTTAATAGAATGGCACAGATGACTTAACAGAAGAGCAGTATTACAGTTTCTGAGGCCTCTTTGCAATCCTACAGGCTTTTGACACATTCCTGAGGAAGCACAAGGCCTCATCTAGTGAATGATTCAGATAAATATCAGCCTGGCAGCTAAAGATGGAGCAAGAGATGAATATAGAACTGGCTCGAACTTTCTGGAACCTCTTTGCAGTCTTCAGCCTCCTCCCCTGGTTCCCATCTTCTTTGGAAAATAAACAGCTCTGATTGTTGTGCACTTGAGATTATGAAAACATCAAGTCCATTAGTATTTGGCAAAGTGCTCTCTCATTTCCTTCTGATGTAATAATTGAGAGAGAGGGAGCGGAGACTGCAAAGATAGCACAAGGCACGAGTTAATGACCTTCTCGCATGTATGTGTGGGCTCTTTCATAGGGAGCCTTTCCAATCCCCATCTCGCCTCCACTCATACCATTTCAGCTGAAACACTGCTTCAGTGGGGCTTTTATTATTTGATCTGATGTCCCTTGGCCAGCCTTCAGAGGCAGCTAAATGGGCAGGCAGGTGTTGGGGGCTACGAGACAAAAAGCAAATGGAGCTAATGCTTCAACAGGCCTCCTGCACACAGTCATTCAAGCTTCAGCCTCAACAGCCAAGCGCCACTGGTGCCGAATTCTTATTGCCTGCTTTAGTTTCTGTTACACATCGAAGTTAAGGGCGAGGATTGTGTCCTACTTCCCTTTGTGGGAGATTCTTTGGAAGACTGAAGGCCTGATAAAATCAGGACGTGGGTGGAATGACTAAGTGTAGAAAGGGATCAACTGTTGAAAGAAAATTAACCGAGGTCAGTTGTTGCTATTCTATTAAGCACTGGACTGACCACTTGCGCACTTGGTTGCCAGATATGTGGCTTTACTTAAGGTATCTAGAGCCACATTAAAGTGGGGTGAATACCACAGAAGGGTAGAGTGTTACTGCTGGATTTCTAGAAGCTTTACTTTTGTCTTTTACGTTGCTTCTAGAAGCTTTCAAAGCTATGTAGCTTTCCACAATAGCTGAACTGGAACAGAAGCCAAAAATGTCATCTCATTTAAAAATAAATCTTAATTTGACAGCTCAAGTTTGGGGAAAATAAAGATTCCCCATTGTGAGGTGACCTCATTTGAGTGCCCCACCTTGAAGGGCCAAGTCACTAGGCTTCCTGCACCAGAAGGTGATAATACAGATACTCCTCCTCCGCTACACTGATGCCCACAAACAACTGAAGCCCAATCATTCCCTGTACCAGGTGTCCCTGCTCCCACTGGATTCACAGTAGTCAGCACTCTGGGAAGAGGAAGCCTGTGTGGGTTGAGATGGAGTTTTCAGTGAGGTGCTCCCTCCTGTAGGCAAGGGCTTCTCTGTCAGGATTGACAGAAGTGCCAACAGGCAAGTTACGTATTTCCTTGGTGCTTAGAGAAGGAGTCCATCCCTTTTCCTCCCAAATAAGGGGTTACATACACCTCTTCCATTTGTATCTGGGAGGGTTTCAGGAGGAGCATGAGGCAAGGTAGTTTGATGTATTCTAAGTCTCAGCAGGGCTTGGGCTGCTCCTTTTTTTGCCACCAAGGCACTGCAGGCTTACATGTTCCAGAGCAAACCACATATCTTTGTACAGCAGCATTAGATGACTGGCAGGGGGATCAGTTTTACCCTCTTTCCACCTCCAGTTCCTAAGAGGAGCTGACAAATGGATTATAGGATTGATCTGTCCCAGAAGACACATGATTTCTGAAAGGCCCTTTAGAAGGGCCCCAGCTCATTTCAGGGCTGTGTAACAGTACTTCCTTGCCAACCTAATATACCCTTACATTTAATCACAAAAGATTTCATATCCTAGAAAAATGGTCTTTTTTTTCCAAACCTAGCTGGAAGTATAGCTGTTTCCTTCTTCCCTGCACATTTTCTCCCCCCATATTTTATATATGCAAAGGCACATACATTCTTACTCCTTTCTGCCATACTTATGTGGCTTCAGATTTGATTTCATTGATTGCACGCACCGGTGTCTGCAGAGCTGCCTTAAGTAAGTTGAATCACTTGGGAATTCAAGGTGATTACGTTTTTCTCCTTCAGATACATTGTTTTAGTTAAAAGCCACTCTGGCTGCTCCATAACACAACCAGACACAGTGGGCCCCATTGTCCAACTCTTGGCCAAGGTAGCGCGTATGGATTAAGTGATGAATTGCAAAATGGGCCTAAAAGCCAAGCTGTAACTTCACAAAAAGGCCATTAAAGGTGAGCGCTGTCAGTAAAGTGCCCATTTAGAATGGCTTTTATGACCCTCGGTCCTCCAAAGAGGTACAGGAGCCGCAAATCGTTCAGTCTCCTACACTCTTGCTGCTCAAGAGACAGGAGAGGCCTTCTGCAAAGTCAGATTCTCATCTGAACTTGGCTGGGTGAACTACTTGCTGCAGGGTGGTGGTTGGAACGCTATGACTATCCATCCCCAGCTGGTGAAGAAAAGCAAAACCTTGGGCCTGGTGAGAGACAGGTCATGAGTTTAAGAGTGCTGAAGCTTTGAGATTGAAAAACTGGAGGGGAAGCACACATTTTTCTGGCTTTTTTCCCCCTCCTTAAGCTTCCTCCTCCCCCCCATCAATTCTGCATAAGACCTGTTTATGCCTTCTTTTATACATTCCTTTGTATGGTTTTCAGTGCATTCATGAAGCACTTCAGAATGCCAAGTGCTTCACAGATTCCTGCTTATTAGAGTTGAGGTACTTAGCACTTACTTGAAAGCAAGTTAGGACTACAGAAGAGATGTCAAGTAGGACATCTGTCCTACTATCATGGAACTTATGGTTGGCCTCTCTCATACCTGCTGTTGACTGGAAGAGCACAGTATAGTCAATATTAAATTTTTCAACTTCCTTCAGGAGGAATATAATCAGCTACTACAGCATGAGAAAAAATAATTCCAATACAGCCTGAAACCTGACCACATGTACAGTCAAATTCAAACCTAACCTACGTAGTCAAAGAACTGCAACCCAGCTAAACTAAGTGTATATCCTAGAAACAGACAACACACAGCAAGAACACATTAGCTTGCCAGAAGTCAACCCTAAATGCTCTTCTTTGGGTAGCCCGGTGGCCAGCCTCCACCAGCCATTGTTTTCTAGGGTAGGATTGACTGGTAACAGTGAGGGAACACCAGGAAGAGCAGAGTGTGTGAGGGATCTAGACAAAGAGACCAGTCAGCAAATCAGATTACATAGCATAGGGTAGTATCATATTCTAATTTAGGTTTTATCCTCATTTCTTCCATCAGAATTCAGAGAGATCTTTCCAAGACTATGCTGTTTATCAACCCATGAGATTCTCAAGTACTTCTAATACCTTTGTAGGCAAAACAATACAGAGAGCACAGAAACTCCTCACTTCCACCTATTCACAAGCAAAGACTGTCTCTATAAGCTCACGTGAGCTTAAGGCTTGCCCTTCAGACATATGGTTTTACAGCAGAAAAAGAGTCTTAGGCGAGACTAACAATCAAACCAGTCGTCCAAACCAAACCAGTCTCCTAACTGGGAGCCTGCAACTAGATATAGCTATACAATCTTTTTACAACTCCCTGAGAGAAAGCGAACCTGCTACATCTTTGCCTGGCACACATTCTTCTAAATAAAAAAAAACACCAAACCAAACAAACCACACCAAAAGCAAGCCAAAACACCATGCAGAACAGCAGAAAAAACCCTAACCAGCATAGCAACACGTATATGAAAAGTTTATCAGCACAACAAAATTCTTCTTACCTTGTAGTGCTGCTGCAGTTGTAACTCCTTAAATGTAGACCACTTAGAAGCTCCCAAATAGCTGTTTAATAAACACCACCAAACAAACAAAAATATATAAAAAAAAATCCTAAAGAGGAAGGCCTCATATAAGACTTACAGAGGCACGGCAGGGGCAGTGGTGTGCTTATATCTCTGTCTCTACCTGAAAGGCTTACTGGTGTTGGTCAGCAGGGGAGACACCTGGGAATTTAGGATTGGTGGTCGGCAGAGACAGGTGAAAATACTGAGTGAATCGGGTCCTCTAACAAGCAGATAATTGACTTGGGTTGACACCCAGATACATCCAGATGAGGATGTTTTACCGTAGGAACACATGTACGCGTTATTAACAGTCCAGAGTTCCCTGGGGAAGCCCAGCCTGCACGCTGGTCCTGCTCCAGCAGGCATACTGCGTATTGCCAGGTTTGGGTGCCGCAGCAAAGCTATTGCAAAAAGTGTGACCACTTAATTCAAAGGCATTTCATCTCCACCTGCTGCTTCTGCCCATTTGAGGGTCATGGGTCTTTGCACAGCTGTTGGTTATAGGTGATAAAAGGTTCAGGACACTGCTGCTTTTATTCTTCCATACCAGTTTATTTTCTAATTACTAGAAGGGAAATTCAGTTGATGCTTCAGTATTTGTACTTGAATCATTCCTGGCAGTATGGATCTCATCTAGGGTTTGGTGATTACATTTTCACAGTGTGATCGATACTTCTCTGAAATTCCATGGCTTTCTTAGTTTAGGATCTTTCGCTAGAATTTTATTCTATAATAAAATTGGAGTTATGGAACGACTTCTAAGACCACCAAAAAACCCCATTTTTGCTTTTCTGTGTAAATGCAAAGCTCTTAAAAGTTGACACTAAGACATTTTGAATATCCCAAAACAATATGAGGCTTGTCAGTTTGCTTGGCAGAAAGTTTCCAAAGAGATGGGAGGAGGAAGCAAGTTTGTTCCCATTCAGGACAACGGCAGACTTCAAAAGTCCCTTGTGTAATGGGACTTCTACCTCTTGGGTGGCTTTATACGTACCCCAACATAATTTAAATTATTGACACTTTTTTAGGCATGTTTTAGAATTTTGCAGAGAGTGGGGAGGGGTCTCCAGAGCTTATGTGAAAGAGAAAGACTACCTTGAAGTGGTGTATCAGAACACCCTTCTCTTCTGTGTCTCCATTTTGCTGTTGCCTCAAGTAATCAATTTGATTCCCCATTCCTGAGCAGCAGAAGAGCTCATGTGTCCTGTAACAGTACGCTGTGCCACCAGTCCAAGCCCTGCACTCAATCCCTTTTCTCCTCTGTGGAAAATTAAAGGTTTGGGGTTTAATAATGAAAGCACTTTCCAAGAGTATCTTCCACCTGCAGCAATTTGGAGCTGCTCTGCTTGCCGTGGCAGGTAGATAACGACTGGTCTGCATTATTGTCTGTGTTTGGATATTATAATTATAATGTAAATATATTGAGCTATCTTTGGCTAGATAGGGCAGATTCTGAAAGATGTCATGGCAGTGATTTAAGGTGTAAATTCAGCATGGTTACCTGGAGTTGAAGCCAGGCTTGTACCGTGCACACTGGTGATCCACGATTACCTTGGGTCGGTTCTGGTCTGCAAACTCACCTTTGGCCTGCAATGTACACATACCTTAACGGCATACACTTGCTAGAGGCTAAATTGTGCCCGAGTTTCCTTACATGCCGGATTGAAAACTACAGAAGATGAAGGAGAAGGGACTAAACCTAATCCTGACTGTTTCTATCAAGCTTTAAAAAACCAGTTCATAGAGCAGCAGATTTGTTACAAATACTTGGGTCACTCCCTGAAAGAAAAACATGCATCTGTCTTCTTCACAGAGGAACTGAAAGGAGCGCTTTGTTGACCTCTGTGTGATGTTTTGAAATTTGTAATTTGGTGGACTTGTGAAATTTTAGATGATGGTCATGTGAAATATAGAGGGTTCTGCAACCCAAAGCAAGTGAGTCTACTCAGAGACTGGAGCATTAGACACTTCATACAGCTTAACTGAACAGTCATTTCTTACTTTGGAAGCAGTAGCTGAGAAGTGTTTCTTGGGCAGCTGCATTTTAGCTTGAAGCGTATTCCCTGCTTTCTCCAGCTGTTGGCTGAATTTATTGTTTTAGACACCAAGGAAGACAACAGTTCTGAGGGCATTTCTTTCCTGACAGCACCAGATCCTCTTCTAGCACTGCCTTTCTGCCCCAGCTGGCTTTGTTGATCCCCTTCCTTTGACCTGCATCGGCCCTTAGAACTTAAGTTCCTGCTTTGGTCAAGGTGTAATCGTGAGCAGTAGATAAACTTCTCGTTTCACTTTTGATGGAGAGGAATAGCCAAGGCCGTGTGCTCTAAGCAGCGAGGGGCAATCTTATGTATTCGATTGCAGTTATTTGCTCTGATGCAGTTGTTTCTACACAAGCAACTCCCTCCCCAGCACCCACCCGGACATTCACGCTTTCCTCAGCTCTAAGGAAATCCGTTGTTTTGGCACAGTGCCTGTGTTTGGGGCTTCACTTTGACATGTCATAGCCTCACACATTGCTGTGAAGGTGTTGGAAAGGCACCGCAGCCTCTCTCAGAGCGCTGCTCTTTAAACTTTCCACTGATTAGGGGCCTTTTAGCACTCAGCTGGCTTTTCCTAATGGATTTTTCCTTTTCATTGAGACTCCTTTTTTTTTTTTGTGTCTTTTTTTTTTTTTTTTTTTTTTTTTTTTCGCAGGCGTTGCCAAAGTAAACAGTGGTGGATGGCTATTTGGAAAGCAGAGGAGAGAAGAAAGGGGCAAAGAATCAGAACTGGTCCGAATGTGTCCAGACAAGCACTATATATCAGTTGACATGTGTTGAGGGCCATGTGCTGCCAGAGTGAAAAGTTCTGGGTAAAAGGAGTCTGTTTGTTAAGAGACAGGCACAGCAGAGACAAATGCAAGGCCTTTTGGACCAAGGATGCTATGTCCGCATTCTGAAGCCTGTAGAGGGAGCAGGGAGCGAGTTGGCAGTAATCAGCCCCCTTCTCATTTATTTCCAAAGTCTTGAATTCAGAGGAGGCATTTGAGTAATTCAGACCTTACAGAGTTCAAGCCTATCAGTCCTTCACTGCTCTGAAGTAGATAAACTGCATCCAGCTCGCTGTGTGGGAACCTATCAGGTGCTATCTCAAACTCCCTTCCTCTGTGCTGCTCTGGTCGGTGCAAACGGATCTCTCTTTGGAGATGTTCAGAATTTGGTCCAGGCCAGTAAGGCGAACTGTGCACAGCAGCTGTGTTCCCAGTTGGGTAAGTGTGCCTGCTCATTTTGGGAAGGCCCCGAAGGCTCTGCAGAGGGGCATTACAGACCTAACGCATTTATGGCCTGCGGTTTTTCCATCAGTCCCAGAGGGCCCAGGACTCTGAAAAAAGCCCTAGATGTTACAGTTCCTTCTCCGATTCCTTGACGCAAAGTACGAGAGGACCAAAGCAGACCTTCTGTACATGTTTTCTTTCTCTGTCCCATCTCTGCACTGATTTGGTCCTTAACTGGGCCAGCTGCTGAGTGCCTGCTCTGCTGCTTTCTGCTCAGGTTAATGGCAAGAGGTCAAACTTTTTGTCTTCAGCTGGTACTCGCTCCTTGCTGGAAGCTTCAGCTTTATTTCATCTTGCAAAGCAGCAGGGGTTCAGCTGGTTTGCTCTGGTCAAAGATGGGCAACCTCCATATGCAACAGGATATTCTCCTTTATGTCCTCTCCACCAGCCAGAGCATGGTTCATGGACAGAGTCTGGGCTACTGACATCCAGACCTGATCTGAAGTGTTTAGGACTGCCACAGGCCTGGACACCCGTCTGTCTTCAGTGCCATTTCCAGCACAAATCCAAAACACAGCCCCACACCAGCTACTGTGAAGAAAATTAACTCCACCCCAGCCCAAACCAGCACAGATGTCCAGATGTTAGAGGATGGCTTCTAGGTCTCATGGGAGAACAAGCCGTTCCCGGTTGGTCTTTGCTTAACCTCAGACATCCCACTTGTTTGTTTTTTCTTCCCTGAAGTGAATGATCCTGATCTTGTTTAGTCTTTCATTTTTACTATGGGCATTCCATGTTGATGATCGTATTTGGTTTCCTTCTCTGCACCTTTGCAGATCTGTTACATCCTTTCTGTGCCTGGAGGGCCCCAGGAGCGTGCGGAGTCGGAGGCCAACAGTGTGATTGCCGGTTTACTTCTTCTCTCACTTTAGCTCCTAACAGTTTATTTGATTTTTCAAAGGCACTGTGCTACTTTTATTCATGGAAATACCTACAGTGACTGCAAGATCTTTTGAATATTACATCCTAATTTATCTTACGTATCTTAAGGTTGTATCCTAGTTTAGAGGCAATTCTCCATCTATGTGTTTGGAATCATTTTTTTGTGTCTTACTGTGAATTCCTTCTGACATTTTATTGGCCAGTTGTTCAACGTTCTGGGATCTTTCTGTGTTTGCAGGAAGTTTTAGTTTCCATTGTCCTAAATAATTTTATATCATCATACTGTATCGACTAAAGTTTGCGGACTAATGCTCTGCACTCTTCTGACTTAGAGGCTTTCACTTCTAACGAACCAGAGACCCAGACAGTGTCACTATTGTTATGTTTGCTACCCAGACAAGGAGTAACAAAGACAACAATTTGCCCAGCATCACTCATCGATTTTGGCAGGTTTGGAATGAAAACAGGTCTGTCTTGCCACCCAATCCTGTTAGCATGCCTCCCTTATTTGCTCATTAAACCTGGAGCTGTTCTTCTGTATAACTGTAGCCTTAATAACTGGAATACATCGTTCAGGAGGCTGAACTGGTGGATGGTGGTTGCACAGAAACTTGGAACAGCAGTTCCATTCTGTAACTGCGTGGCCTCAGGCGTGCTGAGATTATGCATTAACGCTGAGAGCCGGTGCCCCTCGCCTCCATAGGTGCCGTGGGCTGCTGCCTGCCCGCACCGTTAGCTGGTTTGGTGGCAATGCCCGTGAAATTGAGGCACCGTAACCCTCCCGTGCGCGCACTGAGCGTCAGCACGAGGAAGAGAGGCCGCAGTGGGCAGAGGTCTAACCCGGGCTGCAGGACAGGAGGCCGAGCGGCTCCTGCAGAACCATGGGAGCAGGGAAAGGTGGGAGCGTGGCCTGGAGCTCTGTGTGGGGCTTTGCCTGACGGCTGCGGAGAACAAGGTGCCCCTTGGCTTGGCCACTCGGCTGCTTGCGTGTGTTTGCACAAGGCTGTTGGGCTCGGCAGAGGGAACGAGACCTTCCTCTGCCTGCAGGGCTGCTGTGTGGGCACTGTCTGCAGCTTCCTGGCTGTCATCCCCAGGCTGAACTGAGCCACGGTGTTTTCAAGCTGTATAGAAGACGAAAAATCTGGTTTCCGAATTTCTCATTTGCACTGGGGTTTTGTTTTCAGATTTGGCTTTGCAGTGAGGTTGGATAGAATCTTTTTTAATTTTTAAGCAAAAGGGAGTGCTGGGCCTTGTTTCTTACGCTGTGGCATTTGGAAAGAACCTAACAAGGGTGAAAGTAACAAGAACTGTGGTGGATGACCCTATGGATGAAAATCTTTGCAAATGTAACAGAGTCACCTTAAGTCCCACTCCCTGATCCAGACTCTGTAACAAAGGGTTTGTGTTGCCTGTGTGGACAGAAGGCTTGGTGATCAAAGTTGCCTTAATAGTTTAGCAAAAGCAGGGGTATTCTGGGGAAATGAAGGTGAGCTCCCGCAGGTGGTGGAATGGAGCCACTTTCTACACACAGGTGTTCCTGGGACAGCTGTTGAAACATTTTAACTCACCTGCTTTCTTAATTCACTGTTCTCCCTTGTTTGTCTTCCCCCTTCACGTTCTCTTTGCTTCTGACAGACATTGTTCTGGGAGGGAAGGTTTTGCCACCTCAGTGCAAAAACGCACTTGGGGAAGGAGTGCTGTATGTTCACTTGAGTGTGCTGGGGAAGAATGATTCTTCTACGTAGAAGCAACATTTAACTAGCAAAAAAGAATCAACATTAAAAAAGTCAGCAGCGTAAAGTGCTACGAGAAGGGCAAGCAAGATAGAGGGGACCTCATATTCCACCATTCTCAAGAAACACGGGGCGGGTGCCCTTTCTCTGCCATCACTCTGCTGCAACAGAGAACAATTTGGATGTGATGAACCGGGCCCGCTCCGAACCGGGTGGTGTTTTCCACTTGGCCTCCCTCTTATTTATGTCTAAAGTCACCCTGAGACCCGGCTCCGCCGTCCCGCCCGGGTCTCTTCTTTCCCGCCCATTGCAGACAGCCCCGTTGTGCCCCGGCGGGTGTCCTTGCAGCAGGACGCCGTCGCCACACTCTCTTGAACGGAGAGAGAGAGAGAGAGGGAGAGAACCACAAGGGCCATTAATTTAACTGTGAAACGCTGGTGAGCCGGGCGTGCGGAGCGCTGCTGGCAGCGCCGGCTCCAGCGCTTCCACGGGCCATTACCCGCCGCATTAACCCCCTGCCCGGCCGCCGCCGNGCTTCTGGCGCCTGGAAAGACTTTTCAAAACGGTCACCCAACTCCACAGTTTGTAATAAATAATAATAATAAAAAAATATTTCTCAGCTGTGGGATTAGGTTTTACAGAACTGCAGGAACCTGTGAGCTTTTTGTGCTGGGGTGGGGGGTGTGTGGGGGGGCGGGTGTGTGTGTGCCTGCCTTTTGTAGTTGGGATTTGAAGGATATTGGAATCTGCTGGCGGGAAGGTATCCGAAGTCGTGAGGTAGCGGCGATACACTTCAGATCTGGTGCGGTTTGTGCCTAGCTTTATACCACAGTTTGACATTTTTCTCGGTAATATTTAAATAAAAAACAAAGTGTCAGACTGGTAGGACTTCTTAAAAACATATGTCTAATTTACTCTGTAAGGAAAATAAACTCCATAAACTTCATTTGTGAAGGACCTAGGCTGGCCCTGGCTGCCGTGGGGGCTCAGTCAGTTTTCTGCTGGACTGGCTGTGGCTTTTGAAGTGACCCAGCTGGAGTCAGTATCGCTGCCTCGGAAGTCAGACGATGTCGATGTCTGATGACAAGTATCTTGCCGATGCAGGTATTTCTGAAGTGAAATGTCTGTCAAACAGGAAAAGGTTCGTGTGCAGTACAGAAACCGCGTCCCTGGGATGTTAAAGGCAGAAGAGGTGGAGGAGGTTGGTTAAGAACTGAAATATGAGACGTGGCTTTTGGGAGTGGAGAAGGTGTTAAGAGCAGAGGCTGCTGTAGTGTCCCCAAACCCGTGTTATCCAGCAGTGCCTTCAGCAACTAAAACAGGCTCTGGGCCTGTGGCCACATCCTCTGTGGAGCAAGCAGAGGTGGCCAGGGAATTCAGGCAGGGGTTGCCCTTGATTCTTGTTGCGGGATCACAAAAGATCTTCTTACATTAAGAGTGTCTACTAAGTTCTAGCAGCTACAGTGGCCATGCTGGCCCCTGGAAGGGGTTCTGATGCTATGCATTTTTGGTTAGGTTTTGGGTTTTTGACTTGTATCCTAATTCTGAAAGGTTTTAATAAGTAGTTCTTGTAGGCAAACAAGCTGATGCTTAAAGAGATCAATGAGCACACATGATACGTTTATCACTTACGTAAGTTAATATGGGCTTCTGGCATGGATAGACTGCCGGTTGGCTGGCAAGTCCCAGTCCAGAACCAGAGTGAGCGCTGATGTGCACTGAATGGTCTCAGACTGGAGCCTGAGCGCTGACTCAAGCAGAGGTGCTTGCTAAGGTGGACTTCAGGCTGTTTGTGCTCCGTTGGCCTCTCACAGAAGCCGGTGCCACCTTGTATTTCAGGTTCACTGGGGTTTATCTGTCCCCTGGAAAGGCCGATGGGGCTGCTGCTTTGTCACCTGGTAGAGGAACAGTCGGTTACGTGTAGAACAGGCTCTACCCACGTAAACATTTGTTAGGGCGTGAAGGTTCAGTTTCAAAACAGGGAAGTGGAAGCAGCATCATTTTCTAAATACCGCTTTGTTGTTGAAGGCCAAAGACTTCCTGTTTGGGGATCTCGGGGCTGTTTCCATTTCCATTAAATGGTGAGAGACTGACCATAAACCTCTTGTTTACTTTCATGGCTTCTGATGCTTTCTGCATGTGCTCGAACTGCTTTTGAGTGGTCATGATGTTTTCATAAAATCACGGAATCACTATGGTTGGAAAGGACCTCCAGGATCATCTAGTCCAACCTTCATCCCAGCATCCCTAACCACTAGACCAGAGCCTCAAGTGCCGCATCTGCTCGTCTCTTAAACACCTCCAGGGATGGTGACTCCACCACCTCCCTGGGCAGCCTGTTCCGGTGCCTAACCAAAATTTGGCTAAAAATAGAAATGGCAGTTGGGAGAAGAAAAGTAGTTTAATGTCTCATCATTAAGTAGTTTAATGTCTCATCTTTAAAAACTTTTTCTTCATTGGTATCAGAGACCCTCACAACAGTACTGTGTCCATTTGTCATAAATATTGTTATAAATCAAAGGAGATTTTAGTGTTTTCATTCACTTCTTCCTTACAGTCCTCATCGAACAGAACATTTAATTGGTAGCTTTTGTCTTTAAAGCCAAAGAACTAGCCACAAAGTAATTTCCACTTAAAAACCAGCACTCTGAAGTAATTCCATCCACTTACTGCACCCACAGGGAAAGGCTGAAGTGTTACTGGTCTGTAAGAACTTGCACAAGCTAATTGTACAATGTCATTTATTATGAATTTATCAATAGTAAAATGAACTAAAAGGCACACACTTGAAAGTTGTGGTTTTTTTTTTTTTTAAAAAAAAAGCCAGAATCTTAGGGATTATTTTTGTAAGTATCTAACTTCAAATTTAGAAATAAGATGCACCAAAATTAAAGTGAAGTAACAACTCCTGAGGAAATCCCAAGCGGCCATTAAACCAGCCCTGAAACCGAGCGGCAGTTCCTCGGCAGTCCCAGGGGCTGTGACTCGGTGCCAGTGGGGGCTCCATCCCGGTGTGGAGACCGAGTTCATGGCACGCTTTGCAAGAGAGCGAGCTGCAGAGATCACTTCTAAAGCATTCTAGGTCTGCAGAAAGTCTCTCATTTTGACAGTCGTCACTGCTGAAAATAGATGGCGGCTGCTACCAGCACAGGCTGCCAGAGCTGCTGGTGTGGCTACAGCTGGAAAGGAAGGAAAGGGCAGGTTGGCTGCTGGTTTTATGTTAAGAGTAAAGCAAGGGCTATGGTCTTGAAAATATACTTCGGGAGGTCACAGGTTTATCACCAAGTTGAGAAAATTACCTATCATCTGAAGATTCTATGTTAAGTTTTACCAGAAATACTCTTATGGGAGATGAATGCAAAATAGACCTCTGGTCGTGTTAGGGACTAGCACTGCAGAAGGCTATAGATTTGAGTTTATTATTGTTGTGCACGTCTGTGTTTAGAAATGAACCTGCTAAATACAGAACGTCTCCGGTGGAAGGAACTTCCCGAAGCCCAACTAGTCCAAGGAAGGCCCTGGCCAAAGCAGGTATAATTTGCTCAGGCTTCGTGTTCCTCTCCCCTGCCTGGGGCTGGCTGCACTTCAGGTGCCCACCTGGGATCCTGCCGCCGGCGGGAGGTGACGAGGATCTGACATCTCCGCTGGAAGACTCACCTGCTGCCCACAGAGACACTGCCTCTGGGGTTGCTGAAGCTGCTGGGATCAGAGTTGCGACTGCAGAGCGACACCGGCTCACCTGACACCAGATCATCCCAGGTTGCTTTCACCTGTCCCACTGGGCAGGATTTTAATCCTGTTCCTCTCCGCGTTTACATCAGTGGCACCAAACTTCCCTTCACAGCAGCCACGGTTTTAAACAGAACGACTGTTCTGTTTTGCTTTGATTCCAGCGTCAAAGACGAGACCTGCTGCCGTGTGAACCTGCAGAGGTTCTCCTGAGCCTCGTGCCTCTGAAAGGGACTCTGAGAAAGCTACAGCTTGAACAGTCTGCAGCCACTGGGTTAACGCAGGGAAGGCAGCACTGCCTGGGGTAAAGGGAAGAAATATTAAAGAGCCTTTACCTTAATTTCAGTTCTTCTCCCCTCAGGAGGAGGAATCCGCACCTTGTAACGCAGGCCCTCCTTCGCTGGGTCTTTAAAGATACTCGTAAGAATAAAACTCCACCAACAGTTTCAGTAATTCAATAATTTATTCATCTAAAAAAGTGTGTAAAAGTATATAGCTCTCATCCACAAGGTATATATGAATGACATTTAAAATGGAGGTCTTTATTATTATTGTTTCTTTTTATCAAAGTCTTTTTTTTTTTTTTTAGTGTATTGTACCAGCGATATACTGTAGATTTAAAATGAACTTCACATTTTTTTTTTGTTTTCTTTCAAATTGTCGGCTATATATAAAAGAAGCTCACTGCAAAATGCTCAGAGGAAAAAAAAACAAAACAAAACAAGAAAAAAAAAAAAACAAACAAAAAAAACAAAAAGAAATTCAGAACTCCCCAGAAATGTACAGCTTTTACATTTAAAAAAGGTTCTGAAATATACATACAAGCATGCTGGACATTCCCCACCCCCACCCTCTCCCTTTAGCTCAAACAACTGTAATAATAATTCTGATTTAGTCATGAATTTCCAAAGTTAGAAATAAAAAAAAAAAATAAAATAACTTTCTTCACTCTGTAGGAAAGCCAGGGCTTGTACATTTCAGATTAATTCAGTAAAAAACTCACAAGTAAAATAATGCATATTTAAGGGAAATATTATACAGAACTTTTCACACTGAAGTACATAAGATTTTTCTTTAAAATCTATTGCCATTCATTTATTTTGCACAAAAACGTATAAATATGTCACCAGCTTCTCTTAACTTAAAAAAATTAAATAAAAGACACCAGATGAAAACTACTCCTTGCTGCCCTTTTTTTATTTTTAATTTTTGCTTAGAACCAGGTTTCTGGGGAAGAAACGCCCCTGGATAAAAACAGCCCATTTAAAAAGAATAAACAAAATAATAATCCAAAGTTCAGATGAATCCTGGGAACAAATAACCCCCAAATGGTAAAAGATTACAAATGTCTACTTTACATTTTTTCCTCCCCAAGTTAAATTTTTTTTATACAAGTTTACAATCTTCATCTTTTTATGCTCTTCAAAAGGCCTTGAGAATTTTCTTTTCTGATTAAGAAAAAATAGTACTGCAATATTTTTAAAGTCAATTTTACACTGTACACATTAGATACAAATGGTTTGATAGCAGATTTTTTTTTTTTTTTTTTTTTTTTTTTTAACCTATACATTGCAAAGAGGACACCCACATGGGAGGTTTGGTGCAGAGAACGAAATAATCCATTTACAGGTTCCTTCTCTGACTTCACCTTCTCATTACACAAGCAATTCTTTCTTTTTTTTTTTTTTATTTTATATAATTTGTTTTAAATGTTACATTATCTCAAGAAAAATACTTTTTAAAATCATAGAATTTCATTTTTTTTAACCAGAACATGAAAGTCTTTTGGAAGAACTTTAAAATTTGTATTTTTTTTTTTTTTTTTCTCCACAGATAGCTAAAGTAGGTCACACAGCCTGATCAAAGTGCCCGAGCCCTCCCGTAAGGCAGCCCACGCCTGCTGCACAGTGCAACAACAAACACTAGAAAATGGAGTTTAAATATAAACCCCTTGAAGCCTGGAATGAAGGAGTCATAAAAATACTTCAATTAGCCATTAACCTTTAAAATGGCAATCATTTTACTAAACAAAGTAACTTTTCCACCACAGTGGTATAACTTCAAGTACTAATTTAATGATATAATTTTTAAAAATTATTTCTTTGAAATAATATTCCTATAGTCAGAAAAAATACACCAGATTTGTAACTGATTTAGTGTAAACAAAAACCATATTTTTGGATATGTACATGGACGAGTCTGCCCAGAATTAAAGGGCGACTTGGACTTCACTACTTTTCTAGCATCGCTAAATTTACCGGAAATATATTTCAATCATAGCTCTACAATAGATTAATTTACCACTTTCCATTCGCCCTTACACTGGGCTTTAAAGTATTTTTCCTCCCTACCTCCCTCTCACTCTTCTCCCCCTAGGTAGTGTTATCCTTCATCGAACACTGGCCAGTCCTCGCTTCAACCAGGCTGCGCGCAGGTGAGAATTCCTGAAGGCGCGAGCGGCTCCTCACCAGAACACGCCTCCCTCCCCAGCTTGGGCGCTGATTGTTTTTAGCTTCGCGTTTGATTTCTAGGTCAGAAGAGTGAGAGGTATGTAGATAAATAACCCTACGGTGGAACGGAGCTGGATTTTTAAGGTATTCTACTGTTCCTGGTCCTTTATAATTTAATCCCTCCCCTCCCCAAACCTAAAAATAAATAAAGTGTATCTCCAGACCATTCATATCTACATGGACAGGTTACAAATGCATGCGTTCATCCCAATCCACTCTGACAGGAACTCCAGGTAGACAGAAAACTCCAATATTTATACGAGACTACAACTGCGTGGGTGGGTGGGTTGGTTTTGTTTTTTTTCTCCTGCAAAGTCCCAGTTTATGATGATCGAGCAACAAAGTAAGTTTTGGACAACCCAAACCGGTCACTACAAGGTATTTGTACTTGCAGGGCTGAAACTGCTCTTGGTTGGTTGTCAGAGTTCCTAATGCAAAAAGGTACTGTCGTCTTCCTTAAAAAAATAAAAATATTAACAAAAAAAAAAAATAATCACACTGACCAGTAGTTACTGGGCCACCAAACTAACACTGGCTTGAGGTTACTCTGTGTTCACTGTCCTTGGATGTTCCCAGATTTCGGACTGAAGCTGCCAGAGATGTTAATGGGTAGTTTAGTTCTGAACACTGCGGAATTCACATGTGCCTTTGGAGGAACAGAAGCACAGCACAGGACTGGTCTGAAGAGAAGCAAAACTGTGATCTTTGCAGACTGTGGCACGTTTCTCGGGTTGAGGGGAGAATAAGCCAGGAGAACAAGTGCTTTTCTATCTATTAAAGTATGTTCATGATGGCGTTGTACAACTGAGTGAGCACCACAAAGTGGACAGGAAGGCAGGAGCTGCGATCCTGAGTGGCAGGGTTACACGTAAGCCAGGACAGTGCATTGTACTGCTCCAGAACGAACCTGCAGGAGAGAAACACAGAGAGAAATGAAATTGGGATTTACTCCTTTCTTTCCTGTCTTTTCGAGAAGGTTTACTGAAACTTCTCTCTGGTTTCTCCTGGTGATGCAGCGTCACGAGGGCTGCCCGGCTGTATTGGTGCTGGGGGGGCTGGCAAAGGAGGAAACTCGCTGAAAAAGGGGTCAGGGGGTGAGGAGCGTGAATTTTTAGTTTTAATATATTTGAACAATCTGTGGGAGGCAAACTCCGGTGTCCGCTTGGTAAGGGCAAAGCTGTTGGGAGTCTCCTCTGCGTAGTTTGGTGTAGTAGTACGGCAAAGCGATGAAGTAACCCTCAAAGTCTCGCCGTTTGGTAGTGGAGGCAGCAGCTGTAGTAAGAGCTGCCCACTGCTCTGAGACACAGGTTTAGGGCACAGCAGAGTTACAACCTGTTGATACAGCTAAGAAATAATTTTGCCGGGTTGAAAAGGTCCCTCAAATTTTAAAGCTCAGTCTCCATAGCCTTAAGGGAGGAAATGCAAAACTAAAAGGCGTTACCTCAAGACATCCGATGTAGTTTTAGAGTCAAGGGGGTGAGGAACTCGCTGAGAATTTCTGGCAGGTAGCAGCTCATCTGTCTGCGCTACAGAGATATGGTGGTGTAGAGAGGCCTGTGTAAAGGAGAAAAGCACAAATTAGCTCTTCATGTAGTGAGTACTTCAAACGATCCACAGTGAATAAATATACTCTGAATTATCTCAGGACAGCATGGAAAGTTGGCAGTTCTTTCTTGAACCCATCATAGAATCACAGAATCCCAGCATGGTGGGAGTTGGAAGGGACCTCTGGACATCATCTTGTCCAACCCCCCTGCTCCAGCAGGGTCACACAGAGCAGGGGGCCCAGGATCACGTTATCCAGGCAGGTTTGGAATCTCTCCAGAGAAGGAGACTCCACAACCTCTCTGGGCAGCCTGGGCCAGGCTCTGCCACCCTCACACCAAGTAAGTTTCTCCTCCTGTTCAGGTGGAACGTCCTGGGTTCCAGTTTGTGCCCGTTGCCCCCTGTTCTGTCACTGGGCACCACTGACAAGAGTCTGGCCACATCCTCTTGGCTCCTGCTCTTTAGCTCTTGATCAGCACTGATAAATATCACGACCACGTGTACTTCAAAATTCCACAACAATTACACCTTTGAATAAACTGACTTCTCTTTTTGCCTGGAGTCAAGGATCTTTAAGAAGGACTGCTGAATTCTGTTCTTTCTCAATGTTAGTCTGGGAAGAAGTGACAAGGGGAAACACTTGGGACATGTCAGTGGTTCTTTCGGTGTTTCAATAACAAACCATCCTGAGTCTTCCAACCTTCCCAGTAGGAGGGAGACCCATCACAGAGTAGTACCAAACTGGGACAGGGTGTCCAACCAGCACACTTAGTGCAGCCTTTGTCCCGCTCTCTGCTGGTACATGTTCTCTGCCTCACTCAGTTTTTTTTCTGGAGCCAGGCTTGTGCCTTGGTTTAGAGGAGCAGGAAAGGGATTTCACATGCATCACGTGCTGAGGGTAGAGCAGCCACGGAAGCCTTTCAAGTGGGCAGCCTAATACACCACACAGCCTGCCGAGGCAAAACCTCTAATTTCTACTCCTCCAATTATGGCACGCATATTAGAGGTGAAATACTTTAGCTCCAAAATCCTTAATCCCAATCAGACGGAGATGACTCGACTCTGCGCCCCACGCCATACAAGGTTCCTAATTGCGGCGCTGCGCAGCACAAAGGAGACAGCAGCCCCTGCTCACTTACTGCTGCACAAGTCACTGCATGAATTCAGCCCCTTCCTTTTATTAAAAACTGTCCAAACCAAACCGGTGTGTTCCAAGTCAAATTAAACATTTAATTCAGCCTAGATCTGAGAGAGCAATTGTGCTGGGCTGGGGGGTGATGGGGTAGGGAAGGGTGGTGGCTCCGTCTCCCTAGTACAAATCTAGTATAAGCTCACGGAAGGAATTCATAAAGTTGCCTGGAGCTCTGCTGACTGTTTTTTTTACTGCTGGAACTGAGACAGTCTTTGAATTACTCATTCACAAAAAAAAAAAGTATTTTAAAATTTTGCATAAAACTTCATCTCCAAACTCATGCTGGTTTATTTTTCCTACTATTTTGAAATCTCCATCCTCTCAATTTAAAGAAAAGTACCTGCTTCAGGGAAATCTCTCCATGAGGAATGTGGAGCGTAAGGATTAAGGTTCAGTACTTGGCTGGCAGAGGTGCTACACCAAACGTAAAGCTGACTGCAAGCCATTGTTAGCATCAGTCCTAAACCTGCTTATTTCACATGAGGAAAGAACTGAGGAATGCTGAACACCTTCATTCTGCTAACAGCCTGATAGACATGGATGAGGGAATTTACTTAAGAGACTTGCAAAAATGTTTAGTATTTGTTAATTCAGCTGGGAAAGGATGAAGTAAGTGGTGTTATCTTTACTATTCTACACGTCGGTTGCTGGAATAGTTACGTGATGCTATTGAAGGTGCATTTTTCACCTTCTTTCTATGCTTGCTAGTTCCCATTTGATTCTTTCAAATGAGAAGCTGCCTGGCACTCTACAGGGATTAGTGAATCTCTGGTAGCTGAACCAATTCTGCTGCGTATGTCTCACAGACACTTATGATTCTGGAATGGAAGGGATCAGGTTCACTGACCCTACAGACTCCACCAGGCAACTTCTACAAGTAGGGAAATAGAAATGAGTAGTAAATGCTCTGCCTGGGGGTGCAGTCTCCCTTCTCACTCCTAGTGTCTATGCCACAGCTGGAGGAGGGCAGCACAGAAAGTGCGTCCCTCCTGTCTGTGGCTGGCTGAAAATGAAAATAGGGACACTTTGCTTCCACCGGATACAGCTTTGACGCTTCTGTATTTAGAAGCCATCAAACGATTCCATTTCCAGGTAAGGGTTTTGGTAGCAGAGAAGTATGTTCTAATAGGCATTTCCCTTTCCAGTACTGTCACAGTTGTGGTAACATGCAAAGCCAACGTTTTCAAAGAAAATTCATAGGACATGAACAGAATTCTTCCTCTCATTCCCCCGTGGAATGACACTCAGACAGACCTTCAGGAAGAGGGGACACTGGTTTTGTGCCTGAGGACAGGATGACCAGAACCACTGCGGAAGATTCTCGGCTTTGGCAGTTGACACGAAGTATCCAAGAGCAAGAGGTTGCTGCTTCAGTTCTTCAGGGGCTTCTCTGGAAAGGAGGCGTTCCCCTTGACTCTGAAAGAAGAGTTGAAAATGCAGGTTTGTTGGTTTATGGCATTACATCCCACTCCAGTAACTTTAATTTTGTTCACTAATTATTCAGTATTTAACGCAGTTCTGTCTTGTTATTAATGAGCTATCCTTTAGTCACTCAGGAATCTTAGTCAAAGTTGTCAAATCCCTTCCCTGTCCCCCTAGTGTTGGGTTCTCCAGGCTTAGGTTCCAGAATCACTTTGGATTCTCAAACAGCAAGGTTAACCCCCTACGCTGACCCGAGGACGTGTGGGATTTGATGCTCAGTAACTCAGAGGTGCCGGGTGGTGGCTGTGAATCTGAGCAGCCTCTTGTGTGTGTGCAGAGAGCAGAGCCGTGTAGAATTCCAGCTCAGAAAGCCTCACAGGCTTTTTCTACACCTGTCAAACCCAGCAGTTCGCACGGCAGATCCTCCCAACTTCAGCCAGTGGAAGGATGCGTCACATGCTCCGTACAGCAGAGCAGAGAGTATCTCTGTCTCCGTAGGTTTGCTCGTCTCTGCTTTCTTCATCAGTTACATTGATAGCTTAGAAGAAAACCCCGTAACGCTAGACTTGCTGTTCCTTGCTATGGACACGGCCAGAAGACACTACACTTGCCATGTATTTGTACTACCAAGCAGGGGAAGCGCGGGGGAAAGGAAACAGCTTTCCTATTTTCAATTTAGATGTCATATTCGTTTATTTATATACTGAATTTCTGCAGTATGAGTTACTCATTCTTACATATGGAACAAGAAGAAAGGAGAGAGTTAATGAGAAACCGTCTGTAAAACTAATTTCATCAGACTTTGAGTTGGTGCCTGTCAGCATACACGTTTGTGATTTTACTTCTGTAGAGTAAAAAAACCTCGATGTACCTTCCAGACGCGAGGCTGTTGGACAGAACACTTGGTGTGAGCTCGCTTACCTGATCCTGTGTGCGCACACACACATACCCTCACCTCTCCTGAACCGCATCACCAAACCTACAAGGGTCTCTCAGGTATCAGAAAGGGCTGGGTCACTGCCTTCCATTCTAGAGTACATTCCTATCCTCAGTGCATTTGGCTTTTCCGGAAACATGCTTTATTACTTTGCTTTTACTTTTACAACATAGAATAAAACCCCAAAAGATACCTGCTAAGTATTTCAGCTTGTAATTTACCCCAGAAGAACTGGGATAGCAGATCATTTAATCCATAAACATCTTTTAAGTGAATAAGTGAGAAAAAAAAAATAATTAAAAAAATTCCACTGTAGAAAACCTGCCTTAATCAGAAAGCCTTCACTGCTAGTCCTTGAAGCAGGTCTTTCTCCAGCAGTAATATCTTGACCAGGAATCAAAGGAAGTTAAACACTCCATAAAGCTTGGAGAAGGCCACGGCTCACCTGGCTCTGGGCACTACCAGCAAACCTTGAAACTGGCCGCTGTGCAATCAGGGCTCACACCGCTGAGCTGCAGCAATCAATTACGGGTTACATGGGCGAAGGCTCGACCTTCCCCGACCCACGAGGTAATGATCACACGCTGTTGCTTTTTTAAAACCAAAAATTACACATCAATTACTAGGCCCTTGTTAATGGTTAAACTGAATTACTATGACAGGTTCCTCCAGCAATGGCTTGTCCAGGTCTCTCGGCTCTTTGGTGATTAACCTTTCAGGGCTGTTCTTAAGCCACCTGGATGGAGTTCCACTGAGAATAAGCTTTGTAAACGCGTTTTTGAAATTTAGAATAGAGACTGCTGAATGAACTAAACAAGAGAGAGAAATTGTAATGAGTGAAGAGTTGTAATTTATGGCTGGAGGGCTTAGTAACAAAAGTTAACACTTTTAATTTGCCCCCTTGCCGGCTGGAAATAACCGAGTGACAGTAACGTGCAATTATTTAGCCTTTGAAAAGCGGGTTGGAGAATTGACGTAAGGTAAGGTGGTTGTGGACTCAGATCACAAAATTAGCATTTTTGTGGCCGATGCTCAAGTAATTTTTCACTCACAGACTATATTAAGCTGACCAGTGAAGCATTTGGACAGAAGCTGCAAGGAAAATACCACCAGGACTTTTTTCTTCCGTGGTGAAACTAACACCATTTAGTCATCTTCAGAGTGAGAACTCTTTCCTTGAGACACCTTATTTACACTCAGAAAAGTGCAGTGCTCTGGTACAGAGGCTGAAGGAGCAGCATCACTCGGGGCAGGAATCCTACTGTGCGTACACCTCCTCTGGGCATCCCTTCTGTCCTTCCTTTCATACCAGATCTACAATTGTTTTTCAGACTGGTTAAAGCCACCAGTGATAGTCACAGATCTAGATACTTAAATTACTACAGATGACTGAACCAGAACTTTTGAATCCATGGGGCTACATTTCTTGTATAAAAGTTAGCCAGTTTCTTCAATAAAATTGTATTCTTTAATAAAGAAGTAATAGGTTACTGCTTTAAATGTACTATTTCTAGAATAAAATTTCTCCACGGGAAATTATGAAGCGTTAAACTTCTACATACTTGTGATGGAAATCATTTTAAGAGTACAGCCAAGTCTCTTACCCAATTAAATGTAGTAAGAGAGTTCCATCAAACACGATCCAAATCGTGCTAAAGCCAATTAAAAAAAATACCTTGAATTACCAAAAATAATTTGCATTTTAAGTAATCACCGGTGTTGGAACCAACTTTATAAAAACCACTTCAAACAAAAATAACTTACAAACAGTATGTGCTCTGGGCTAATTTTTACTAAGAAACCATTTGCATAAACATCCAGCACCTGCAGAGTTTCTCTGGGTAGGGTTTTTTTATGAGGAGAATTCTCTCCTTTCTTGCCTCCTCTAGAAATTCGTGCAACCAGAGCTGTCATAGCCTCCTTTCTCTCAAAGAGTTGTCACTTTGTGCCAGGGACATTCCATATGATTTTCCAGAAGCAAATGGATGAGTACAGATTAAATTTATACAGGGTCATTAGATACGTCTCTGTCACACAGAAATAATGCTTCTCTCTCCTTCTCCACCCTTCCTCTCAATTGTCTTGTACACTGACAACTTTGGAGGTATAAATGGTCAATGCAGAGGCATCTTCTACAACGGTATTTAACCAGCACCTTCAACTTTCATGTTCATTTGTGCTTGCTGTTGACCTGATTATGTTTGAGAATCTACAGGGAAAAAAGATTTTGTTGGAGGATTTGGGTCTTTGTTGTGTTTTATTTTAAGCAGCATTTGCCTTAAAGTGCTACAGCCTTACCCTGCTGTGCTGGAAGTGAGATCCCACTCCAATGCCAGATGGTGATCCAGGGGAAGGAACTGGGGAGGAATTTGGTGAAGAGTGAAGATTCCCTGTTATTAAAATTCTAATGTCATTGTCCATGTCATCTGGGAATGGGAGGTCAAACATGTCATCTGAAAAGGAAAAGAGAAAATAATTTTCAGTGTGCTGTACTCATTTTTGTTAAGTAATTTTTGTAATTTATTACCATTCCTTTTTATTTATTATCATTCCTTTTTTTTTTCCTTCATACTCTTGCGACAGATGAAAGCAGAGATAAACACTTCACTGCTTAAGCCTTCTCAGTACCTTTGGCTGCAGCCACATTGACTTGAAAGGAAAAGTTGGCAGACATCTACTAAAATCAGGAATTTTAACAATGATCAGAGTGAACAAAAATCCTGTCATACCAGCTTCACAAAAATTCAGACTCAACTTTGTAACAGAAAAAAAATGACACCTCTCTGTGGTTGGTGACAGAAATCCATTAATAAAACACTTGAAATATATTCAACTAACCTATGCCTGTCACTCTCAGCAGGTGCTGCTCTTCAGGCAGCACACCAGGGTCACACACCAGGGCCACGCACCAGCGCCATGCACCAGGGCCACGACTCTGTTTGCTCCCTGGTATTCGGGGAGCAGTCCTGGCACCTTCCAAGGAACTCCTGATAGAAGGGACAGGGGCAGCAAGGCCTGCTCCATGCTCACAGGCAAGGTACCTTCAGATACTGCATCGGGATTTCCTCCAATGCAGCTTTTAATATTTTACTTTCATCTCAAAAATTAAATACAGATGTATTATCATAACTTGATAGTTTAATTTGGTTTATGTTGATATGTGAGAAGGACGTAAAGATGCAGTGAAAATCTCTTTGCCTTCTATTACTCAGGCACTTACAACCCATGAGTAATTTACACACTGGAAAGCAAAGACTTTATAAATGCAGAACAAAAAATTACAAGCATAATAGTTTATAAGGTTTTTCTCCTTATCCAGATTTCTCAGCAGGCAAAGATGTTTAAACAGTATAATGACATTTAAAGTACATTTTAGGGCACAGAAAGGGACAGTGGGAGCTGTCTGAATTAACTGGATTAATTAGAATTGCAGCCAAATGTATACTAAAACTCACAGAGTCCTAAATGAGAGCCAGACATTTCTACATATTGTTAAATAATTAACACATAATACATATTAAATAATTTCTCTTGAAAAAGAAGAATTTGCTTGGCATGCAAATGGAAAAGAGTGTGTATGTCTTGAACTAATTGCACCTGAAGTCCTGGTGCTGAAATAGGCAGGTGGCTGTTTTTCATCTTCTGAAGAGAAACACTTGATTGCAAGAGCAATGAATTAACTTAAGTTTATTAACTTCTGTCCTACAACCTCAGTAAACAAAACAGAAGTAATGTCATGCTCTGCTTAGCCTCCAAAGCATAAATGAGATGGCTATTAGCATAGGAAGCGGTTTAATCATTAAGTAGAACAGAGTTAAGAAAATTAAATTTAACACCATTTTGGAAAACGCCAGTTCTTGTACCTGATCCTAATTAGCATCTGAAGCACTAAAGGGCAGGTTAATGCAGGTTAAATATTTGTCAGCACCGCGTTCAGTCAGGATTCGGGGGCCTCGAAAGGACAGCTGCTGAAGTATTAAGAGGGTAACTTCCCTTCTGTGAGGCCCACTGAAATTCCAGGAGGACGAGATCAAAGCAGACTCTTTCATTAAAATAGTGGGCCTTTCTTCCTCTCTCCACTGTAACTTCCCTCTCCATAACCTACTTCTATGTTCAATGTTTGTAGTTGCTCTTGGTTTACATTATTTTACACTCATTTTTAAGGATTTACAGCAAAACAGTTAGGAAAGGATTTGGTATAAAGTATTAACTGGAGTCTTGCTGACACTAACTACAGGGTTAAACAGGCTTTGAAAAGCACACTGCTAATATTTAGAATTCTCCGCTGGTTACTTTACAGGAAGATTAAAATTCTAAAACAAGTACCTCCTTCCTCACGAGCTTTGTACATAACAGGGCAGGAAGTGAACCACTACTATAAAAAACAAGCTGGTCTGATCAAACCGTAACAGTAAGAAAAAAAAAGGCATTTTATAGTCTGTGCCGTTTGGCATATTGAGTGGTCCGTGTCGCTTCTGGAATAAATCAGCGTGATTATCTGAAAGTAGACTTCAGAAAAAACACAGCATATTACCCTGTAGCGAGAAAGTCCAGGGATGTTCTCTTTAAATTAAAGTAGGGTGCTATGGGGACATGTTTAGCGGTGACCTGGCAGTGCTGGGTTAAGGGTTGGACCTGATGATCTCGAAGGGCTCTTCCAACCAGAACGATTCTATGATTCTACAGGGTCCGTGGGAGAAGACGGGTTCACTCAGTTCTTCACTCCTGAGTGGCAGAGCTCCGCAGATGTTCTGAACGGGCGACCAAGCATTCGTAAGGAGTTCCCTTCTTGCACCAGACACACGCTGACTTACCATTAGTAGGGCTGAATCCATCCTCGTTGGGGTAGTTTGCTGGTGCCACCTGGATAGTAGCTGAAGTTGGGAAAACCAGGATGTGCGTGCAGGAGGCGTCCTGAGGAGTGTTCAGCTGAGAGGACTGCAGATTCAGCGCATCGCTCCGGCCAAACACCGATCCCATAGTGACAGCATCTACAGCCGGAACAGAGGCAACATCATTTTGCATCACCTTCAAAAGTGACGGTTGCATTCAATTCAATTTCTGTGCATCTGATCTGGGTTTGCAAAAGCTAATACATGTGTCTCGAGGTTCTTGGAAAGAATAACTTGCTAGAAGAGCTTTAAATTAAGATCACAAATTGTATAGATAATGTTTAGCTCTGTGAATTCCCATACAGTGCCTCATCTTCCCTTTCATTCTACTGCCCCTTCACCAAAGATTTACTCACCAGTTACAATTTTTGACACATACATCTGTATAATTATGAAATATATGAACAAAGTCTAACTTGCAATCTGTTTTCTCATGTTACAAAATCTCTGCTTTGAAAATTATTCAACTCGATGAGTAATTTTCAAGCTCATTTAATTCTGTTCCATGTGGTAATCTTTTATTTCTAAACTTAAAAAGCCAGCAGTTTGTAAGGGTATGTCACCACGTACATTACGAAGTCTGTACTTATGTAATACAACAAATAAGTAAAGGACCCTCAAAACTTAATTTTATTTCAACTTAACTCTGAGGACTGCTGCGTAGAATAGAACTCTCTGAATAACTTAGGCATATGAAAAGGCAAGTGGTGTATCCTTACTCCCAGTTACACAGACTCCTGCTCTACCACACTGTAGACTCTTACACTGTGTGCAGTCCTCCTTGCTGAGGGCATCTACAGCATCACATTTCAGATCTGGTCTGCCTGAAAACGTGCCCTCCCCGAGGAAAAGGTGATCAGCTGGACAGTGGCACACAGGGATCTCTCCCTCTAGGAGCCCCACTCCCAATGTAGCATCTTTTCATGGTATTTTGGGGAATTCTGCTGGCTCAGCCTATTTCCCACCACATTTAACCAAACTAGTCAAGGTTGTCTTGTTGGACTCAGGTCTCCCAAAATTCATGTGCTTATGTGGTAAGTATGATAAAAGAAGAAAGGTTTCTTTGGCATTTAAGCAGTTGGATAAAATTTACCTGGCATGACAACAAATGACCCCTGTGGCTCCATGGCAACTAAGCAGGCACTGAGGATAGAAGGAGAGTCCGCTGATGAGATGCCGCACATGCGGCACACCTCCTTTAGCTGTTTGCTGATTGTCTGCAGGGAACATTCCCCAAGGAGGATACTCCAGTCTGAAACAAATAAATATTGTGACAAAACAGAACAGAGCTCTGAAATAGCCAGCACTTGCTTGAACACAGCAAAACGTTAATAACACTTTTCATTCCTTTAACCCTGTTCTATCCTGGACTGAACCCACCACACGACCAAGGTGTACGGCTCTGCAAACCGGGCGTTCACGATCGAGGTTTACAACTCTGCAAACCAGGTCTTCAAATAGTTCCTGCAGAGTATTTTCTGCAACAGGTTGTTGGTTTTCCCCGGAGCTAACTGCATTAGTTTGACAAGTCTCTGAGATGATGTGGTACTGTAAGAATGAGTCTTTCATTCTACCTGTGACAGGGTAACTGCTGTTCGGATCTTTTTCTAACGTGTGTGATATCCATGACTTCCACTTGGAAGTTGACTGCAAATACCCGTTAATCTACACGACATCTACAAGATGTGAGGGTGTAATGGCCAACCCAGGACGCGCACATTGTTTATGCAAACCAAAAAATTCCATGCCAGGGTAGGACTATGACTCTGAGTTTTCTGGTCTCAAAGAGTCCCGATCAATTCTATAAAAGCCATTCTGCCTTGCACGCTAAGGCCAGGTCTCCATTCCCAAGCCACCCACCGGCAGTGACAGCACTGCCATTTCATACCTTTTAACTCCCCGTGGCCAAGGCGGCCAAGCCGCCCAATCACCACTCTCCAAGGCAGTGATGTCATCTGTACAATGCCAATGCACCATTCCCATAGCTTCTGCAGACCAATTTTACGTGCAGACAACTTGCTCCTCCTTGACCTGGAGAAAGAAGAGAATTGAGGACAATATTCAGATTTCTCTTCTATATAATTATTTCACTGTTTAGCCTCTACAGGAGGGCAGTTCTCCTAGTTCTGTGCAGTGCCTAACTTACCTGTTACTAACGGGAAGCACAAAGTGGGTTTCTGCTTTCGGTACTATTATTGCAGTGACACACGAGGTGTCAATCTGCTGAGCAACATACCCATTGTTCTCAACGGTAACATAACGTTGGTAGAACAAGTCTATCATAATAACTTCTTTTCCTCTGTAGTTTATCAGGTTATGAAAGAGTCAACTGAAATGTTATCACTGTAACATTATCATGACATAACATCACACCGTATCATAACAACACATCACATCAGCAGGAAATATTATTAGAAGGGACGTGCAAGAATCTGAAGAGAGCGAGGGATGACAACTATAGGCCTAGATATAAAAAGTAAAGGTTTCTACCTGTTGGGTAAATCAATATTAACTATGCATGTTTCCAGCAATTCACCATGAAGGTCAGTGCAGGATGCCAGAAGCCAACGCTGATCGTGAGACAAACAATAGCCAACAAAAAGCACGTTGTATTTCTGACTGGCCTCTCCAAATGTCTCTCCCAGCTCTGTCTGTTTGTCTTTGATGGGTGCCAGTATGAAAGGAGGCGAGTATAGCTGGATTGGGCTTGGCCTCTGCAAAAAAGTCAACACAAACATCAGCAGATAGATCAAAAACCAGTGAAAGCAAGAAATACGAGCACAGATTGGCAGTGAGTACAGGAAAAGGGAGTTTGAAACAATGAATGAATTGAAGGCATTCACAGGCAAGAGAGATACTGGGAAAACGATGGGTATAGACAATTCATTTCTGCATTTCTGCCAGTTAAAACTAATGCACTTCAAACCTTATTTAAAGATTTCTATTTATACAGGGAAACTAAGGTATGAAATCAGTCTTTGGACGGGGTGATATCAGTCTCTGAAACAGTCAGGTGTTTAAACCTGTTGCTCTGTATATCCTTTGGCTAAAATTGATGCCATCTGCTCATGAGAAATGGTCAGGGTACCAATTTTTCAGGTGAAGGTTGGAAGTCTGCAGTGCCAACTGATGGCAGACGCACATGAAATGGGGAAAGTAGAGATCCGATTAATTACGACTGCTAAATGCAAGCTGCTCATGAACACATTTGCCACTTTTTTTTGTGTCTTTTGTGTATCTTCAGGAAATTAACCATGACATGAAAAGTGCAAGTTAATGAGCTTAGAGGAAAAGTGAGCTACAGTGTTTTCTTTGAGATATTAAGAGGTGTGGTATTTCTGCTTATGTCACTTCCTAGAACTACACCAACCACCGGGGCACCCCAAGGTGCAGAAGCAGTGGTTAAAAGGAAGGAGATACTTGCAGAGATCTTGCAAGTTTATTACTCTTCCCCTTACACCTAAATAGCTTGAAATACGACTGTTGTAACTGTTGCAAAATCTGTCCTGCTGAACAGCTACCAGTGTGAGGGAAGCCTGAGGAGAGAATGTGAAGAGGGGGATGCCTGGGGTGATACGGCTCTTAGAAATTTTCAGTGAGAGCTTATGGTCTTTTGTGAGTAATGAAACATGTTGATAGGTTGGTTTTATGATGATTTTGAAACGAGGTTTTAAAATCCTAACAAGTATGTCTTTATCTCAAGGTAAGTGTTTAAGTGTTTAGCTGGTCCATCACATCTATATAAAACAGTCATCGTTATCTGTCGAAGAATTAAAAACATTCATGGCGGGTAGGATGGATTTGGAAGTCCCTGAAATTCCACAAATAGGGCTTGAATATTTACAGTTTAAAAACCAGATGAAAGATAAGCCCACTGAAATAGGCAGATTTCTCTATTACCTCAGGGAATTAATATAATATCTGTAATTATGCACAGGAACTTATTTCATATATACGTATGGCTATAAATAAGGGTTGGACTTTCTTCTAGGGGTACTATAGGATAAAACCACAAAACATCTCAGAATCCCAAGTAACCACGTACATTTTCTCTTCATTCACACTGATCTTTAACCTTTTACTTTAAGACTCAAAACCAGAAGTTTAAAATGTTTTGAAAGCAGGCAGTCTGATATTTTTGTGTTTTCTATTTAGCATTAGCTTACCTTTTCCCTTTGCATTACATCACTGTCTTCTATACCTTGGAAAAAAATACTCTTGAAAGTGTTTTCTCTACTCTTTCTTTTTTTGGTATTTGAGAAAAGGGGCTACATTTTATTAACAGAATTTAATTTTCTTGACACCAATACTAACCTCGGGATTTTTGAGGGTCATCTCAATGCTGGCAGCTGGCCCGAAGCCCGTGAGAGACTTGATGTGAATCTGTGTGGGCAGCGGCCTCCTGCACTGGCAGTACACCGAAAATGCCAAGGACTTCAAGTGCTGAATGTAGAAAACCTGTTCATCCTTCATTGTCTGCAGCATGTACTGGCAAGGCACAATCTGTGTAATTCATGCAAACAATAAAATGTAATTGAAAGTCTTCAAAGAGCTGTTCATTCATTTCACACCAGACTCACACAGTCATTTGCATCACAGTATCTGTAGCTTCCTATCAGGGCCGCTGACGTCTCGCGTGGATGGCTGCACCGTGCAGCGATTCAATTCACTGATAGGAAACTGCTGTTTCCATTCCAATATAACGCATTTAAGGTGCCAAAATCGCTCAGAAAGCTTAAGGCTCCTACTGTCTGATGGGAACAGTCTTTTTGTAGGGCAACAGTAACTGAAAAGTCCCGTAATACATCAAGAATAGCTGACAAACACAGCTCGCTAGAAGCTCTATGTGAATTTTCTCTCTGCAATAGCACAGAATCACAGAATCCCAGCATGGTGGGAGTTGGAAGGGACCTCTGGACATCATCTTGTCCAACCCCTCTGCTCCAGCAGGGTTACCCAGAGCAGGGGGCCCAGGATCACGTTATCCAGGCGGGTTTGGAATCTCTCCAGACAGGGAGACTCCACAACCTCTCTGGGCAGCCAGGGCCTGGCTCCTACACCCTCACACTAAAGAAATTTCTCCTCCTGTTCAGGTGGAACCTCCTGGGTTCCAGTCTGTGCCTGTTGTCCAGCAACAGGACAAGACGCACCACTTGACAAGTCAGGCCCCATCCTCTCGGCCCCTGGGGCCCTTTAGCTCTTGATCAGCACTGATCAGATCCCCTCTCAGGCTGCTCTTCTCCAGCTAAACAGCCCCAGGGCTCTCAGCCTTTCCTCGGCACAGAAATGCTCCAGGCCACTCAGCATCTTCGTAGCCTCTGCTGGACTCTCTCCTGTAGTTCCCTTGAACTGGATTTCGCCCAGCACAGGGCATAAGATGCTGGACATACTCCAGATGTGGCCACGATGATATAAACAATCGAATGAAAAACTCCCTCAACTACACAAAAAGGACACATTATTTCCGCAGTCAAATCTTAATGTTCTGAATTTCACTCTCTCGTTCATACTGCACTTTAGGAAGGGCACATAATTAATTAAATGTGTACCATTTTCCAAAGTATACTACAAGAAGTAACAACTAGCGGCTCTTAAAAAATACACCCTAAAACTAAGGGGTAATTTTAACTTTAATCCTCAGCCCAAAGCCAAACACTGGTATCGAAACAACTTTAATTTTTTCAAGACTGCATTTCTGATCAGCCCCTTCGTTTGCCAGCAGCCTTTCTAGGTAACCTCAGTATTCTGAACTTGATGCTTAGGCAGGTTTGAGTCCATAGCCTGTGGTTAGTATTTGTTTGCTGGTCATGTGGGAGTCAGCACAGTGGTGTCAATCTTAAGGAAGACTAGAGAGCAGAATTAAGGTTTTATGATAATGATGTCTGGTTATTTCTCCTTTTCAATTTAGCAAACAGCGGAAGCTCAGCAATCTGCTGCTGCTGGTCAGTTTAATTCATTCCAGACAGCAATGTCAAGTAAGACACTTAAATTTACGTGTTCAAACAGCAAGAAACAGAATCATAGTAAGGTTTGCCGACAAGACTTGAGTTTGGTGGTTAAGAGCCATCTGCACAACAGGAAGGAGAAATGGCACAACATTCCTTCAGATGGAAACAGAGCACAATAAAAACCAATGTTTTCAGTTCAAATCCTTTTTAAAATCAGAATTTAATCCCTGTAACTTTTTTTTAATGTGCTGTTGAGAAATGCAATGTTCTACATGCGGCTGTGAAAACATCTTTTCTTTTGAACAGTGAGATCTTTGGAGCAGAAACAATACTGGTGTTGTATCTAACGCTATGACACCCAAGCAGATTCTTTTAACAACTATTTCCAGTAGTAATAAAACTTAAGTATCACAAAACTTTTATTACTCTATGGTTCTTGGTAGCATCTTCTACTTACTAAACGTGACTGTGTTTTTAAAAGACAACTTCTTTATCCAAGAACTTCAGAAGCTGAGCTTTTCCACTCTATATATGAACTGTAATAAATCTTTAAACATTTAGGTTTGATTTATTTTGTAATAACTGTATCTCTGTGTATACTGTGGCACAGCTGTGAGAATACTGTGCTGGTAACTAGACCATGTTACCCTTTACTTAGAGAAATTTGTCTATTATTTTGAGCTGAAGTGGCAAAATGCGCATATTTTGAGAAACAAATGATGAGTGCCCAGAAAATACGCAGCCCTTGGGAACACTTGGTGAGCCCATCAGTTGTCTTACACAGACTAAGATACAACGTCAATCTACAGTTTACGTGTTCCTGTATTTCAGACATCGTGCTAAAAGGGGCTATTTTATTTTTAGGATCTACAGGGCTGAATTGGTTAAATTGCTTGCAGTCTACCACAAGATGAAGTTCTGAATCTGATTTTCAGTTCATCCCCAAGCCTGAAATATTTTGCTGACAGTTTCCCCCATCATTTCAGGGAACAATAAGGTCAACGTTACCAAAAATGACAAATGTTTTCCATGCTCCATTTGGGCCACTAGAATAACTTCCAATTCTTCTGTTTTTTAAATAATTTAAATTAAAATACTTGACAGCCAAGTTGAGCACTCATGAATACTGCCAAAGTTATACAGAAATATTCACATGCTGCTCCTTGCATGTGTTGCACACATACATGCAGAGCTCATAATCTCTGGCCTCCCATTCTCTCCCCCCTAGTTATTTTGACTGGGCCACTGGGAAAGAGGAGGCCTGGCAAAATGCAGGCAGCTTGGGCAGCAGGCCAAGCTCTGCTTCTGGCTACACAAATTCAATTCTTAAGGAATTCCACAGTAAGTAACTATTATTATATGCCAAGTTACACAGTAAATTATTTTTAAGCAGCAGATAATAATAATACAATAGTTGAATTATGCATTAAATGTCTGGTTTCACATACTTCTTTTGGATTAAACAGTCTAAAGCAAGAGAATATAAAAAGCAAAGTAATCAAAGGAGCAACTGGACATTTTTGGCAGTGTCAACCCAAGTTGCAACTTAAATAACAGAAAGCCCTCTTCAGGAAGCATCCAGCAGATAGGATTGCTAGAACCATGTCACGGATTTGATGCAAGGATACTGTGGCTGCCTTTAATTTCCTCATCAAAACCAAAGCAAGTGGTTTTTTTTTAACAGAGACTTGTACTGTCAACAAAATAGTTTCTAAAAGTAACCTCAATTTTCTATATTATATTTCATTTTATATCTTTCAGTATAGCTTACGTATCAAAAGTATGCTGTGATAGAATGACTGCAGCATGAAAATTCAGAGGAAAGTAGAATTACCTGGAGAATGAAAGAATTCCTCATATTCTCAGGCAAATTATCCAACATTTCTGTGTAGCATCTCATCAAACTTAACAGCCAGAAGTTGGTTGAGGCAGACTCTTCATCTGCAGTGTAGGTGAAAGGATCCACCATGTAGATGACCACTGCGGGAGGATAGGCGTTGCTGTCTGCAGACTCCGGCTCGGTGGGAATCCCTATTCTCTCCCTCTCTGCAACACTAGAGACAAACACAGCATTAATTCCAAGTCCAATTACAATTGTTAGTTACTGGTTTTCTGTAGAGGTGTGCAGGGCTGAAGCAGAGGACGAAAAATGAGAAATACTAAGAGATTCTTATGTTCAGAAACAAAACTAAAAACCATGACAACAGTGATGGACGAAAGATGACTTTTACTAACAGCTGTACTCAATCCAAAACACCTGTTTATTGATTATGCATTAAAGGTACTATAGAGTCTAACACAATCTAATCTAATCAGAATAGATTATGTCTGAAGAATATGGAAAAGTAGACTCCTATTAGCTCTGTGAGTTTTCTTTTTCTATATGTTCATGTCTCACTTTTGTTGTTGCTTAGGCTTTTCTTTTGGGAGAGGCGGAAGGCGGGGAGAAGGAATTGAGAACCGAGGAACAGTGCCATCGATGCTCTTCCATTACAGAAGAGGTTACATTGGTAATGGAAGGAGCAATCGAACATTTTTTTCTTGGTGAAACGCTGGCTCCTCCACGCCTCAGCCATCAGCAGGAGGCCCAACATCTGTAAGTGATAAAAAGCAGCTCGGGCTGACTTTGTCAGCGAGGGTGCTGCAGTTGATGTAACGGTGTTCTGCACAGATCCACTGAACAGATGGCTTAAGGATAACCCCAACTACAACAGGATGTGGGCTTTTCACTTAAGATACAGGAACTCCGTAACATATATCAGGACTATTAGTAATATGCATTATTGTGAGAGTAATGAAAAACACGTTCCCTCAGGAAGTTACTTACAGAAGATGTTAAAAAACCTTTTCCTATTTTTATGTTTGATGGATGACTATTTATAATGAAATCTTTTAAAAAGTTGTGCTGCTAAAATTTATTTTAAAGTCACAGCAATATAATCCTGTTTCCTGAGCTCACCGTATACCTGCTTGCAAAACAACACTTGGAATGCAAGCAATGAGAAAAAAACCCCATGGCTTGCATTTTGTATCTGTTAACATTACAGGTTGGATGGAGATGCCCACAGAAGAGGCATTCAGAGCCGCATGAGATGTCCTGAAGTACCCAACAGAGGTGAACGCAGCTAGATACGACACAGAACCTGAGACACCTTCTGGTTTTCTCGCCCTGCAAATGCAGGCCAGGCAGGCTGTCCTAAGGCACCTCCCATGGAACTACACACCCGTGTTCACACAGTTGAACCAAGCTTTGTTTCTTGAAATTAGGGGAGGTTTGTTTTTTGCCAACTGCCCTTTATCAGTAGCTGCTTTGAACAAATAAAAATGGGCTCTGCTCCATTTACAACTGGTCAGTAGCCCTGTGCATGTCAGAGGGTCCTCTCCTGTCAAGGATTTATATAAGACTTAAAGGTGAGGAGCTGTATGAAAGTAGAACAGTGGATTTAATTAGAAATACTTTGAGTCACTTGAGCACTTCAGTAACCTACCCTTCCTGTCCTTCTTGTTGCTGTTGTGGTAAGTTTTGACCTGGTTCTCCATCTCCTCCAGGACCTGTGCTTCCTTGTGAGCGGTCCGCTGCGTTTCCCCCAGTGCTGGTGTTCTGCCCTGAACCGATGTTCCCACTAAACCCTGGAGTTGAGGTAGTGGCCATCTGGTTGACACCGGGTGTTGCAGAAGATGTAGACAGCTGTGGCACAGAGGATCCAGAGGATGAGCTGCCTCCTGCTGGAAGGCTACTGGTCCCACCACTGGGTGTGGAGGTAAAGGAGTTGCCTGTTGGTGCTGTCCCAGCTGTGGAGAGACATGTCGAATTTGAGGGTACAGGTCCAGTGCTCCCAGGTGCTGTTTGTGTCTGGCTTGCTGGCGCTGGGGTTTGGTACTTAGGTGGTAGCAACAGGCTGCTGTCGAGCTGCAGAGTGGCTAAGTAAGGTGCTGAAAGAGCACAGAAAGAGGAAAGATTAGTGACAGTGTCAGATCATAGCCAACTGCATTAACCATAAAGTCAGACAATATTCTCTGTGCTTTTAGAATATGCTGAGTGAATATAATCCCCATTATAAATATTTACTTTGGAATCCATTCTTCAGGGTTTCAGTTCTAACAGACACGAATCAAATGTCTTTAAAAACAGGACTGACTTTGTGGAGCTTTGCAAAGCGAAGCTGTTACTGATGTGTCATTATCTCTGGCTAGATAGTGTTGCGATAACAGCTTGATAGAGCGTTCAGCTTTGCAATCTACTCCAGATTATCTCCATCAGACTGAAAATCTAAAGGTCCTTTTTACCTGAGCTACAATAACAGCAAACTTTAATATAGTTATTTCTGCTGCTCAGTATCAGAACAAGAAATATCACAGTCATTGTTTTTAAGTAATAAAAGAATAAATACATAAAAGATTATTATTTATTTACTCTCAGGGGTGGTAAATCACCAGTAGGATAAGTTTCCAACACTGCCCTTGCCAGATATTTGCACGTTTCAGCTCACGTATGAAAAATTTATGTGGCTGGTGTTCCACGATCTCTGCCTGCACTGCTGCCCAGTGCTGTCTCAGCACCCGTATTTCAGATCCCATTTTTCAGTTATACACACAATACGTGTTACGTTGCCTCTGGATCCATTCTGGAATCTCTCTCTGGATGAAATTTGGGAGCAATGTTAGATGGGTCCAGGGACTCATCCGAGCTCAGCCAGGCCTACATTTGAAGGCACCATGCATATCATTCTGTCACCCTGGCGTGATGATACCTATCAGTAGCGTATAAACCAGATCAATTTGCACATTCAGTCTTGTGTGGAACAACTTGGAGACACACAAACATCTTATAACAAAGTGATTTGTTTATTCAGGGTAAGAATTGGCTTTTGAATCTCTGACATGATCACCAGATGGATAAAAAAATAATAAAACTTTCTAAAATAGAGAAATTTAACAGGGAAGGATAAGCCTCATAATACCTTTTTTATTTCTAAATAGACCATAATTGTACCTTAAGATGCCTCTTCCCACCTATTGCAAATAACCTCTCAGATGCCTACCGAGAGCGGAACAGCCTTGCTGGTGCCGTGGCAGACTTACCTAGGTGATGCCGGCAAACTTGCGCGTAAAGTTTGAGTCTGGAATGATTGTCGCACTCCTCCGTGCCCCAGGGCTGGTTAAACCATTCGCTCACGAGCTCATCCGTTAGCTTTTGTGCCACAGTCTTTCCCACCCGCATAATCCCATCACGTAACACTTTGCAGATTGGTTTGTGCTGGCCAAGTCTACACATCTGGTGAGGAAAGCAGAAAGGCTTGTAACTGGATGCCAAGCACCTGAATCAGTTATGCAGACTGGTTTGTGGCGTAAGCCCTTTATTACCAGCACACATCTGGTGGCTTCTTAATAAATATAAACACAAAAGGCAACATTTATCTGCTGACTTGAATTGCCTTCACAGCAAAACGAAGGTTCCAAAGTAATCTTACACATTCAGAAAACAAAGGAAATGATTTTATCTCCAGCCTAGCAGCCTAACAATTACAAGAAAGCAATGGCTTCTTTAATCTACTGCTTGCTCTTTAGGTTTGGATGGCCCTTTGTGCATTAGATTGCAACTGTATTAATATGAGTGTTAAATCCTCTGTAAATCAAGAGAATGCATACTGGACAGAGCAGATGGCAACAAATACCCCAAATGCACAGAATATAGCTCAAGTAAATAATATTATTAGACTCTGAAAGTGTAGGAAGTCCTCACAATGAAAGAAATCCTTATTCAAGTAACCGTTACTTTAAACCCTACGGGTTTCTCCCAATGAACATGCAGGAGAGCAGAAATGACACTTAAGAAGAAATAATTCAGTGTAGTTCCTCTTTCCAACCTCGTATACAGCACTCAAGTCCCTGAAGAAAGTTTTGGCTCCATCGAGCAAGGCCTCATTTTCCGGACACACCACGATATAGGCGACATCCCGATGGCCCCCATATGGGTCCAGCAACAGCCTCTCCCAGAATGGCAAGGAGAATGGAGAGATTGTCAGGAAGTCCTTGTCGTAACCCACTAGTAAGGTCGGGATCGGAAGAGGCTCAGGAGATTCCTCAGAGCCTTCAAAGACAAAAAAAGAAAGAGGAAAAGATAAAATAACTGGTTTAACTGCAGCAGGTTCTCCGATGTATCAGGAAGAGGGTTCTGTTACAGGAATACTGGAAATCACTAATGCCTGGCCATGCTGAGCCTCCTGGAAGTTTGACCATAGAGTGGAAACATATATTGAGGCTGCATCACGCCCGACAAACCACGTTCTCCCTCAGTCTTTTTTTCTTGGGAAAAAAAAAAAATTAATAAAAGGAGATGAAAGACATATTGTGATTAGGAAATGTCATAAAATCAAAGTTCAGTCAGCCAAAGTAGAGGGAGCTGATCCAAGCACTATTTAAACTTTCCTAGAAAGTTGCAATAAAGCATCTTTCGGTGTACTGTAAATATGTGTATGGCCCTTCCCAAGGCTTCATCTCGTCGTTTTACTTTGTCATAACCATAACCATGTCTCACAAGTTCCTGATCAATCAAAAGTAGTAACACAAATACATAAACCCCAATTTTACAGTTTTTCATCTACCTCCACCTGGTTGTGCAGAATTACAAAGTAAAGTGGTTAGATAAACTTATTCCCTGGTATATGATACTAAGCACAGGGAGTGCTCCAGAGCACTTGTTGCCACAGATGAGGGCAAGCATCTAGTTCAACATGGTATCTCCCAGGCACTGTGCTCACTAGAAGAAATACTGCTGAAAATTTACAGTGAAAATATACCCAGAAGTTTCTGCAGAACAATATCCAACTTTATTAAAAAGTCAATGTTCAGTAAAAATTACTAAATACATATCAAAGGCTCTGCTACTTACGATACGGTACGTTTGCTTTTATTCTCTGGTAGCAGTTGGCAAATCCTAACTCTTAAAGTTACAAATGTTGGAAAAATTGTTAGATTAGAAGTTACTCCTTGTACAGCACAAGAGCTTTAGAGGAACTGGAGTTACCACGAACTGTTCCAGCTCCAAAGGAAAGCAGCAATATATCAAATGCCAAGAGAGAAAAATCAAGCAAAGTATGATAGAACTGTAGGAAAAAACCTAAGCAGGACTGCGTCGGTTAATACTTGAGATAAACTGCAGGTGAGAACTACATATTTAAATGGCAGTCATTTTTCACATGTGCACATACGAAACTACTTTGTAATTTGTATTTTCCAGCAGCATCACTTACAGCCAGGAGATACTTCAACTGAAACTTCTCGTTAGGACTATGGGAAACCTTAGAACAAGTAAACCTCTCTGTGGAGAAAGCTCCCCCTCTTTTTTTACACTGGTACAGCTCAGAAAGCCCCTCTTCCCCATTGTGATGGGGTACAACTATAACTGCTTCCTCTTTTCGTGTTATTTATACGCCAGGCAGCTTCACAGTATAAGCCAAAGCATCGGTTCAGACAAGGAGCTTGATCCTCACACAGCAATTCCGCACTCTGTAAATACTCAGCAATCTGGAAGGGTGAAACCTCCACTATGAAGGTGGAGGTTTAATGTGAAGAGACACCCTCCCCCACCCAAAGTTATAAGAAGATCCCAGTCGTTCTAACTGATTTCCAGAAGAAAATGCACATTTCTAGAAAACTACACTTTCATTTTAACTGCTGGCATACACCCCGGTATATGTACCATAGGTTCCCCGTCCTGCCATCTTGTGGAACTGCTGCCAGGTGAGTGGTCCCTGCACATGCTGGATGTTCTCCCAGGTCCTTCCCGTCCGCTTCTTCTGGATGGCATCCTGGAGAAAGGGCTGCAGCGACAGCAGCATGCGCACCACGTCTTGGGAGGAGAGCATGCTGATATCCAACACTGTGAACGACAAAGGAGCATCAATGATTTTCAGTGAGGGACAGGAAGAGGTGGCAACATTTTTTAGTTTACTGTTCCTTTGCATTGCTCTTCACAATGCCCACAGAATTTGTACAACTCTAATTAGCTTAATAGCATTTCATGTGGGACTCCATGAAAACACGGCTGAAATCAAGCTGTCACCATAGTCCTGTTCACATACCTTACGAAGTTACTGCTGCCCAGCTCAGTTTGTAACAAGCCAGAGCATCTTCAGTATACAAAAGGTAATATTTGATTATAAAATCACTTTTTTCTTGGTGACACCTTCATACAGAGCATTTCTTTTCTGCTGACTCCTTACACGCTTCTCCAAAAGCAAGGGGACATAATTCTGCCTTCCCCTCAATACTTGAATTTGTTTTGCCTCTCTGCTTGAAATTTGTGAACTTCCACCGACTCTTTTGCAAAGTCTAAGGACAACAGTATTGTTGGTAGTTAAGATGTCATTTCAGAAAACTACCTTATTTCTAGAATATTTTTAGGCATATCGTTTCCCACATAAAGATTAAGTGACTCAGAGTTAGTAAGCTTCAAACACATTTACAGAGGTCACAAAATAATTCAAAGAAAAAATAAATCTGTTGTGGGCCGTACCATTGCTGTGGGGCCAAGAATGTACAGTGGCACTTCTTACAAGAGCTTCATCCACTTTCCCGCCAGTGGGGTTGTCCACGTACTGCCGGCCTTGCTCGAGGGCATTGAAGCATTCTATCCAGGAGTCGTTACTGTCTGCCTGCAGCCTGTCGTAACTCCAGTTCATACACGGGAGCGTCTGGCGGTTATTGGAGGACATGTAGTCCAAGCAGCTCAGAGAGGTGAAGGGCTGTGTGTGCTGATTCTGGAGGAGGAGCAGGAGGCTCATTGGAGGTTCCTGGCTCCTTCTAGCTCCCTCTCCCATCTGAGAGATCAAGTTGCTTTGACATATCATCAGTCGGCGTTCTGCAGCTTGGCCGATGTCTGAGGTCTTGCCAAAAATATCCAGCTCATCCTCAATGAAGAGCCCGGAGTTGTAACCCAGTTTGCGGTTCATAATGGCGCTGAAGCCACAGGTACAACGGTACTGATCCTCATTGGATGAATCCGGGATGTATAATCCGACATCGGCACCTTTAATATTCATATTACAGGCGCATATACAACAACTGTCAAAGTTACGGTCTTTGAAGATGTTCAACACAGAGTCTGAAAGGATCAAGGTGACGTACAGGCTGTGGGCTTCTGGGATGGGCTGGACAGTGGCTGGCTCCACAGAATTGAGCGGTCGTGTCGTAGAAGGGGTAGAAGCAGGTGAACCTTGATCTGTGCTGTCGTATTTTACAGATCCTTGCCCGCTCGCAGTACCCCCACCTCTGGGAGTCCTTGGGGTCCTGGGAGTGCGAGGGGTAGGGACAGAGAAGCGGGGAGTTGCTGGTGATGGCAGAACTCCTGCTCCACTGTTGCTGGCCGGGGCAGCGCTATTTAGCGTCACTGGGGTATTCATCTGAGGAGTGTTCATCTGAAGATAGTCTTGGTCGGCCAGACTCCCAACACTAGGCACATTGCTACAAGAAATAAAGGCAAAACAGTCAAATGCCATCACAGACTCCTTGGTTGTGAAGACTGATCTTGTCAAGACTTATTTTTAAATACAAGGAAATAGTGAAAACTGAAAGGATTCACTGTAACTGCAGTAAAGAACGAACACACATTCTGCTCCTAACCTTTTACTTGTGTCTCTCAACTAAAACTGTAATTCTCCTCACAAACACTGTTGTTTCTTATTGGTATAACAGAACAGTAACAGCTCAGGCACTCAGCCCTCCTTGAGGATTATTCCCATGGCCTAAAACTCAAATGCTCCTGAGAAGAATCTCTAGCTAAATTACTAAGTTAAGATTTTAGGATATTTGTAAATCTTTTAGGGAAAAGAGAAATAATTGCAATTGTTTTAAACACAATTACCTGTAAAGAGATATACATCAGTGGAAATGAAGAAAATGGTACAGAAGCATAGAAATCTTACTTTATTTCAGAAATCACCACTTTAAATAGCTGTCAGAAGGCATGCGTGTGGCACATATATGCTACTGCCTCATGGTGGTAGGCAACTGCTAACAGAATTTCAGATACCATAAATGCAAATGCTCATTGTGCTGTAGACTGTGTAATCCTAAATGTGACACATTCCATTACAAACTCTTAGTCCAATAAAGCTAAGAATCATATTTCTGGGTCATCTCCTGTCATGAATGGTTTTTATTACTCTGTTTTTGTCGCTTTCTGCCAAATATAAGTGACCAAAGAACTGTCTGTACATTCCCACGAGATCTATCTTCTCTTTGGAATGAGAAACAGGTAATATGCAGCCAATCAAAAGAATAAGATCTTAACTTTTCTCTTTCCAAGTTGCTAATAAGCTACTCATTTTTCTCGAAATGCGTTCATTACATACTAAAGCAAGGAAAAAGTGTAGCGACTCAAGGAGTCTCTTGATAAAGGAGGGGAAATAGGTGGTTTTTTTCATGCCTGTGTGTTCTTGCTGTGTATTTTGTGTGTTATTTAAAAGCAGTGCTATGTTAACGCTCACGTATCGTGACTCGAAAATACTGAAGACCTTATTCTGTAGAATCGTGTTATTACCTTGAACTGATGTATGTCCATCTCAAAGCAAGAGAGGAAAAAAAATCTGAACAAAGGTTTGAAGGAGTTCTGAATCTGAAGCACATCGAATGCCTCAGACTAATAGGAAAAGGTGACCTAGAAACCTTGATTGGCAATCAGCGCTCTGTCGGAAGCCTGCGGTAATAATCTTCACTCTAATTGGATTATACCAAAAATGAAAGGGCTTTTTTCCCCAACAAATACCTGAAATTAATAACCAGCTCAGGCCTGGTGAATCAGTTACTGTTATGAAAAAAAAACCGAGAATTAAATTGCTCCCTGGGCACTATCAAGGGTTTACAATTTCTTTTTTGCAGTTCTTTTGAGAATGCTGAAGGATTCTTTGGAGATGGAAAAGGACTGATTTGAAGGATTTACAGACTGATTTAAAGATACAGGCTACTTCCTCTAGAGGCGAATGCAGTGCAGCAGGAGACCTTTGTACTATTATTATGCCTTTTAAGAGGTTTTATTAATTTAATGGTGCAAACTCTTGATAGCTTTCAAAATCTCCAGCAATTAATTTCTTGCATAAGCATTGCTAATTTCTGAAAACTGACTAAAGAATACAAGCTTTTAAATGTAATAGCTGTGTTTGCTTATAGGTGACAGCACTCTCACACTTAGCATCTCTTCTTTGCGCATTTAGAAGGGGGAGGGCAGCATATTCCCGACCAGCACCTGTCTGAGAGCTGCTCCCCGTGCGACCCACTCAGGGTAAATCACAAGAACTCAGAAGAGCCAACATGAGAATGTGGAGGAAAGAGCTGGCACAGGCAGAGCCAAAATGTGTAGAGCTCTCCGAAGGCAAACTGGTATCATCAGACTGAAGCTGAAAGTGAATACCCAAGTAGAAACAAGAGGGGAGCCTAACTACAGCCTGGAGAACCAGACACTGAAAGGGGAGGACAGAGACCTGAGCGCTGCATTCGTTTGATTCCCTAACACTTCTATTTTGTGATGCATTACAGTATTTTCCTTTATCAAAAGTTGCAATGAATTCAAGTACCACATGTTCCCGTTCTTTTAAAACCACTGAGAGTGTCGTGGACACATACTGTAACACCACCAACTTCCAAGAGCTCCTTGCAATTCAAATATTCTTACTATCAGAACTTTTTTGGTACAGACAATAGCAGATTTAAGAGGTCTAAAATATATTTGCAGGTTATTTTCTGGTTCTGGTGCATAGTTAATATATGCAAACATTGTAATTAACAAGCCATTTTAGTCATGGGCATGACAAACTGATTTCCTACAAGACCGTACTCACTTGTAGCCATCTCTAATGAAAGTAGCTGCAGGCGGCAAAGGAAGTTGTTCAATTTTCGGAGGAACAGCCCAAGAAGGCCTGAAAATGCAGGCATCTGGTATCTTCAGAGGTAGGAGGCACTGACTTGGCAGTATCTTCAGTGGAGCAAATACAGAGGAGCCCACAAATGGTTGAAATGATGGAACTTTGTGCACATACGAAAAATCCTGTAACATCCAAGCGATATTGTTTACAACAGTAGGGTAAGGTTGCTCTTTATATTTAGATACTTATTTTTAATTAAAACTATGGTGCTGTTTGACCCCTCTACAACTGCGTTTTCTCCAAAATTGAGTATATTTATTCATTCTACAAAACATAGAAGAGCAGTTCCTTCAAGGAAACTCAGCTGAGGCTCCTTATTCTACTGAGATGCTACACGACATTAATGCCAGTAGATTTCACAGGTAGATTAGACTCATTTAAGACAAGCTATGTCTGAAAAGTGAGTAGTGTACCATGACGTTTTCATGCTACTTAACTTTAAGTACCTAATTTAGGCACTTAAAAGATTGATCTTTTCAAGACTTCTACACTGACAGTGGAGAGAGGCTGAGCCACAGTGTGAAGAAACCTCTGGTGCCTTAAATCAGCCTCTCTGAATAACCCCTACGTTGGGGATTAATATTACACGAGAAATGACAGTGGACACTTCACACATGCCAAATATTAAATATAAAGATAGTATTAAATATAAATATATAAGCAATCCAATAAACATAATATTAAATATAAATACAAATGAAGTCCAGTCAAACTGGACTCGAATTGACTGTCATGTTTGTTTGAAGAGAACGATAAGAACTTCAGCCAGAGTTTCCAGAGCTATTCCAAGTTTCTCTCAGAAGAAAAGAGCTAGTCCTTTTCAGGTACTACTGGAAAGCAAAAATCATTATTACAACAGTAGCAGAATTTCAGTATTTAACATCTTGTTAGATCTTTTTTCCCCTTGCACCTTGTAAAGCATTGAGAGATGGGAGATGTGTGGATCACTATCTTCAGCTGCTGACGCTCAGCACAAGAAATCTACTTACATGTTCTCAAAATGATTAGCAATGGGTTTTGGTGCTTGTTTCCCCCACTGGTGTTTATGAGCAGGTGTGACACACTTAAAAGCAAATAAACTGTGCTGTTGGATATGTTATCAGACAAAATTAAAATCTCTATTTTAATACTCCTAATATGGTTATGAGTGAGATTAAAGTATCTTCAGTATCAAGGACATCCTAGGATCTGTTCCCACTCAAAAACCTTCAGCTCAACAAATTCCAATGCAGATTTTCTTTCCAGGCCCAAATTATCCTACTCTTTAGGAAGCAGTTTACTGCACAAATAGAAGGGAAAAGCCAGCAAGGTCCATGGCGAGGCAAAGTCTACAAATCTCATAAAAGACTTATTTCAAACTCCTATAATGATATAAAAATTGGTGGATACACAAACTAAACAAGGTACATGGACAGTTGTACTTCAGCAAAGTCTCCACGACAATGCCTTTTCTCATCACGTCTTCAAGTTCTCAAGTTAGGTTAGGAGAAGAGATCTTACACTAACAAAGCAGACGCACTCCACACACCCAGCTTTCAGGTGGTTGACCGTCTTCACGAGGGTCATGCTGATAACTAACTCCCTTACACCTCAGCAAAGTCTCTTTCTCAACGGAACAGCCTGTAACAGCTCTCTACCAGCTCAGCTCCTTCGCAGGTGTCAGCTTAATTCAGAGCCCTGGGAGCTGGTAACCGCTGGGTCGGACTAGACACACTTTAACATCATGCGAAGACATAATCCTTCAATGCCATGAGCTGTCTCACTTCCTCCCGCCCCAGGGACAAAACTGACTGTTCTTATGGAGAAAGTCACCCGGGGGCTTGCCCGTGCTTTACTTTTGGTCTGCTTAAGCTTTACTACTACTGCCATGCAGGAAAATTTACTAATTTGTAGCTAAGTCATTTATACTGAGATCAATTTATATGTCAATATTCTCTCACTGATACACAGTCACTTCTTGTCCATGCAACTGCAAGTGCTCTCTCTCCCCATGTACAGCTCTCTCAGCAATGCAGATGCGTAAAAAATAAGCCTTGGGTCAATTCCAGGATTCACGGGAGCACCAAATGCGAGGGAAGGTGGTGGTGCTGGGGAGAGAAATGGCTGCTGAAATAAAGGGGACAGGCTGTAGGAGATTAGGGACATGACAGGCCTGAAGGAGAAGAATTAGGCTATAAAACCAAGGGTTAGGGACTACTGGAAAGACAGAGTTATAGTGTGTGTCTCCCTTTTTATTACCTGCGTACAAACGAGCTTGCTGCAGAATAAGGCGGTGTGTATTTCTACACAGAAATGTGCATTTTTAAATAAATAAACAAACTCTCAGGCTATATGCATGGGAATATGAGAACAACAACTTCTAACAACAGTGACAAAAATTGGCCTTAAAAGCTAAGTAATGCAGAATACACACAAGCAGGCAGAATGACTTTTATCTTACCTCTTAACCTGTGCTACAGATGGAACAATGGAATACAAACCAATGTACACCAGGTGCTTATGTTAAGTCCTTTTATGTGATGCTATGGAAAAATGGATACATCTGGATATGTAAACGTTGGGGAGGCGAGTACTAGTGCCCAGCAGCAGAGTCCCCAGTTAAAAATAGTTCTTTACTCAGATACACTATAGGACTCAATATAGGAGTAACTATGTGACATTACCTGACCTGTGTTATACAGAAAGTCAGATAAGAATGGTCCCATCTGGCCTTAAAACTTGTGAAGTAACATCAGCTGAAGAAGAAACAGAGCAAGTTCAACCCCTGGGCTTTCTCAGAGATTTTCAACCCTAACCAAAAAAGGCAACATTTCAGAGAGAAAAAGGCAGCCTTTCTACATGCATGATTTTATCCTCGCTGCATCCCCAGGGACTGGCAGCAAGGGGTTGGCTACACATAAAAGGTGCTACAGAAAAATTATCTGAAGAAATAAATAATTTAACAGCTACTTAGTCACAACTATGAGGTTTTTTTTCATATATGTACATTCTTTCTGTTAGGCATAGGGCTCATTACACACACAATATTGGTTGCTTCCTGAGAAGATCCAAAAACATTACAAACATAAAATTACGAGAAGAAAAATACCTATAGTTAAAATTAGGGTAACAATTTAAAAGTTCTTTTACTAGAGAAGACTTTTTTTTCCCCGACTAAAGACTGATAGGTACTTTGTACAGCTGCAGTTCACATTGTTAAAGCGGTCTGCTACATACACTACATGCGACTTCTTTACAGAAATCATACATAGACAAGATGATAAAAATACCCTGTCTTTGGCATGTTACCTTAATTTCTTCAGGCTTAGGGCTACCTAATCCATCTTCCACCTCCATTTTAAACTCAGTAAGCTGTGCTGGAACCATGGTGACCATAGGACTTTCCATCATTCCCAAGGTAGTCACGGTCTCTGAACTTATTCCATCTTTGTAACTCATGACCGGGGAGAAGGCAGGGTGTTGTTCTAAAGAAGGTGGTGTTGGGAACATCCTTTGAAGATCTGCCACAGCTAAATATGATGAAATGATGCACTGTTAATCATTAAAATACAAATTCTCAAGGAAATCCAACAAAACAGAAGAGGCTGACTCAATACTAGTTCTTACTTCTTCAGTTAAAATCTAGCAAAGATTCTACAGACTTTAGTATGTCTGACACCAGTATAAATCTAGAAGAAAATTTAACATCTAGGGATAAATTCTGAAAATTCCAAGGGATACTTTGCAAGTTTATTTGTTCAGCAGAAACAGCGAACTGGTAGACGCACAAATCCTATGTACAACTTTAACAGCAATAACAAAATATTCTGTGATAGAAGAGAGTAACTGACATTAATGCAAAGTTCACCCCAGCAAGTGATACTAAGGAGATCCAGAGTAGCTGCTTCCCTTTTTCAGAGCTGATACCCAGCCCTGAAACAAGAGGCTCTGGAATTAGCCAGCACTTAGCTGCCTTTTTCCACTGACATACAGTCACTGTAGACTCATTTGGTTCACAGTGACCGAACGCCTGAAGAGAAGACAGGCTACTGTTGCTAACACAAACACAGGCAGCTCTCCTTAGGAATCAGACTGCCAGGCATCCAGAAGCAAGAAGTGTCAGAGGAAGCCACAACATTATCATTCTGCATCACAAGACATCAAGCCAGGAAAATCCATGAATTACTTCTCAGTAAATGAATGCAATGTGATCATCCATCGTGTATTTTTCTTCTTTAAGCAAAACAAACAAAAAACCCAACAGAAATGCTTTGAGTGCAATGCAATCAAACAAAAATCAGAATAGTGTCATGTATTTTCTCCCTGGCTACATTCTTTTTACATCCAGCTACCAGCTTCCACATTTATTTTGCTTAAAATTCAGAATAGATGCTATCATTTCCTGACTTGAATTAGGACAGATGTTCTCTGCACATAACTATCACTCTGGTGAATTCACTGTTAAAACACTCAGGTTAGAGAAGGGTAAATTCTCCTGAATATCTCTTCTTAAATACTTTTTTCTGACAGACTAAATGCCCAGTTCCATTTCCATTCCTATACATACACTCAACTCAAATTGATAGGACACAACAATATACTTTTGTTCAATAACTTAGGCAGCCTAAAGATTATGGAAAATATACAAATAAATACAGATGGATTTGTGGTCAGTACACATCACACTGTGAAAATCCAGACTGGTGAAACAGTGCTACACTCAAAAAATAATTGAAAGACAGAAGGAAGTGATGGAATTAAAATTATATATAGTATACAAATAAATATACTAATAGTATATTTTTTTTAGGATGCTGTGACCTCAAGATGTGTCTCTACTCTGCCTTAACAGAGCCAAAACCTGAATTTCATTCTTTTGTGCACAGAGATGAGACAGCCAGTCTAACTCTTTAGACAAAGTGAAGCAACTCAAATAGGTGAAGTCTTTACAAAATGGTAGTTCTGTTGGTAGTAACAGTCAATGCTGAACCCAACATCTTTCACAACCTGGAGTAGTGGAGTAAATAACAGGTTGTGAATTATTCCTACTCAGTTGGTTCTTTTGGGGTTTTTTTTTGTTTCTTTTTTTCCATTCCCAGTCTTTGAATTTAAAAAAACTTTAGTCTGTTATAGGATAAATTAATGTTGAAAACAGGTTCAGCAGAATGGAAAAAGCTATTTTCCACATAATGTTAGTAGGAAATATAATCTTCAGGATGCCAGCTGGATTAGCTACTGCCTCTGTTTTTCAACAAAGAGAAGTGTGCTTTAGAAACTGAAGAAAGGGGGGGCAGGAAGGAAGGCTAAATGAAATGTGGTCAGTAGGACTTTATTATGATGTACAAGGCATTTCAGTTCCCTGCAGATACTGTTATGCCTTGACAGCTGGTGTCAAGGGGACAGCTACAAAACAGAAGTGGAGTGTATCTAAGTTATTTCATACAGCTCTATACTGTATCATTTTCTCATACTCAAGCTCACTCCAGTTAGCAAAATTCTGCAGTGCAGATTCATAAAACAAGTTTAATTACAAAAAATCCCCCAACCCTACAGCAACAGGCTAACTATCATTATTCATTTTCATGTGTGTCACGCTTGAAAAAGCTTTGCATATTTTAAAAAGCTATGGATCAACTAAACCTGTCAAAATCCAATCTCTGTGTACTTCAGACTTCTACATTTGAGTAAATCAGCACAGCTTTTATGGGTTCATAAAACTCTGACTCATCTCCTTCAGACTGTTTTTTTTTTTTCTTCTCAATTTGTTCTCATTACCAGCTGAAGTTAATGAGAAGACATTAAAGAATGATTTGCAGAGAGATTTGATTCCTGCTTATAGCAGCCACAAAAATCAAACATTCTTCCTCCTCATCGCTAAGTCATTTGTAATTTATAATTTGATTGGTGTTATACTGAAAATTCTCACCTTCCTCCTCTCACACATATACATCTCTCTCATATCAAGAGAAATGCCACCTAAACAAACAGAATCATAGAATCGTTTTGGTTGAAAGAGACCTTTAAGATCGTCAAGTCCAACTGTTCACCCAGCACTGCCAAGGCACCACTAAACCCTGTCCCTCAGCACCACATCTCCATGGCTTTGAAACCCCTCCAGGGATGGGGACTCCACCCCTGCCCTGGGCAGCCTGGGCCAGGCCTTGACAACCCTTATGAGGAAGAAATGGTGCCTCATGTCCAACCTAAACCTCTCCTGACACAACTTGAGGCCATTTCCTCTTGTCCTGTCACTTGTTCCTTGGGAGAAGAGACTGACCCCACCTGGCTCCAACCTCCTTTCAGGTGCAACACAAGAAAGCCCATGTATTTCAGAGGGTAAAAGTTATGATTCCCAGTAGTTGTTGGCACAGTCCTTACAAAAAAGCCTTGTTGTTTTAATCTGTTTCATACTTTTCGAGCATAGTAAATTTACTCTCTAAGTCTTCTGCACTCCTATAGCCTTCCTTGTAGATGTGTAGTGCCTGCACAAGCAGTGCTTCTCCCATAACCATCTGTAAAAGATCTATTGTGTGTCTTCAGTTAGAACCTAGTTCTTTGATTTTAATCATGCACTTCCACATCTAGATTAAACCCTGAAGGTGATGTTAGTCTGAATTTGTCAAATGCCAAATGCGATTTTCTTCCAAGACAGGCTGCACCATAATGGCCAATTGGTAAGTTACAGCTTTAAGTTCTTTGATTCTTTAAAAAGAATGATTTATACTTAAAGAGGGATATGGTAATGGTGTGACTGAGATTAAAGACTGAATTGAGAATAGAGGGGATAGCTTCTAAATGAAGATTTGTAACAAATCCCTCCCACACTTCCCATCTAAGACAATAATGTCAAAAGAAGAGCATCCCAAATCTCAGTAGGCACATTAAAATATGTATGTCTATATTACCATCCACCGCTTTCATTAAAATCTGCTTATCCTCTTTTAATATTGGCATCTGGTAATTACAGAAGAAAAGAAGCACATGACCTCTTAGTCCTGCAAAAGTGACTTTGTAAGCCTCCTAGGAAAAGGCAGTATGGCAGCTGGAAGGAGATTTTCACTGTCAACAAAGCGGTAATCACTTGTCGCTACTTACTTGGTGGGTAAGGTACTGCTGTTCTACCGTCCTTCCCCACAGGGCGTTCCTCAGACCCTACTGTGGGCATTTTTGATGATCGAAGAGCTGGTGATACAGCCTAAAAGCAGAATAATCACATACCATATTAAAATATACACCAAATATTACAATTCATAGCCTATTAAAAACTCTGAAAGTTCTCTGGGAATTCACAAGAAAGAAGGGTACTTTTCTACTCTCCCTTCTTTCAATACTACAATGAAAGAAAATAAAGTCTCTGAAATATTTGCCTGTCTGTACCATCCCAAATATAGATGCATACATATAAGCCTATGCATCTGTATACACATAAATTATATAGAAAATGTTATCACAAACACTGAGCTTGAAATTAATGTGACTCCTCTACTTGCTTCCATGCCTGGACTACCCTAAGATAACACTGAGAACACGACACAGGTCAGAATGTCATAAAGAGGCCACCACCCACGCAAGTTCTAAGACAGGAAGAACATCACATCTATCCAGGCCAACTTCACAGAAAAAGATAATTTTTTATTTTGACAGAACAGTGCTTTAGTAGATTTGCATATTAACTGCAACATGGTAAGTGCAGTTTGCGTGGAACCACAGAACAGGGAGAAGTGGTAAATAAATCGGTGTATTTGAAGAGTAGTGCCAAAACCCAGACATTCTAAATGTTATTATCTACTATCAGTTAGTTCAGGATCACCTTCTGTATCATTATGGTTATATTAGATTAAGCTTAAAAATAATAATTATTCAAATCTCTGCCTTTCCATGTGTCTTGATTTTTAACCCCTGGAAAGTGATGTAAATCTGCTGTTCCTTTTGGACTTCCTAATGTTCAGCAAATACTCCCTCTTTGCGCTGAAATGAGCTGCTGGTAGAAATAGAAATATGCTTCAGAGAATTACTGAAATTCAGTAAGGCTGAATTCCCTTTCCTTTGGGCAAGGTAAAAGAACAAATCCCCAGTTAATGAAACTAGAATTTCTTCCAGAACTCTCAAAGAAAGACCAAATACTGACCAAAGCTAAGGACAGAAAACTAGGTGTAATGCATTTATAAAGCAATTTCATCGCTCTACCTATGGAAGTATTCATATAGCCTGGCTCTGCGATGACTGTGCCTGCAAGTTAGCTGTATACAGGTTCCCCTCCTGACTGAAGAACTGTCAGACAACACAAGCTTTAAGGTCATCTAAGTGATCTCTTAATACTCCTCAATTACACACAGTGATGAGTTCTCTCTTTGATGGACCTCCTCCAGGGAAAGGACACATCTTTCTGCTAGCAATTCTTCCTAGTTAAAATCCAAGCCTGCCTACCTGAAAACTCTCCTGTCTATTAGGGAGAGTCCCTTCCCCACTAGGATTCCATCCTCCTCATTTTTTTTTGGCCAAGGTTTAAGTCTACAGAACACTCAGTCCTACAAAGACTTACACCAAGCTCATCTTCATCTGAATTGTCAAAGATATTATCTAGATCATGAAGCGATGGAGCCAGATCTGTCACCTGTGTGAGGCTACCAGAGCCTACTCGGCCTGCAGCATTGTCTTGCCGGGTATCTATCAAAAAGGAAGGGAAAAAACACATGAAAAATATGAGAGTAAGATAAGAAACACAAAATCGCCTTTTTGCAATTTTACTTCTCCCTCTAAGCAGGGGACAAACAGGGATCACTGAGGCCCCTTTTCTATGATACAGCCTGAAATGGCCTTGCAGTCAAGTTTTAAGCAAACATTGAAGGTCAATCAGGACAGGATGAAGGTAGCTGCTGCTCTAAGACAAAAAATTAAATTAATTATGCTACCATAAAAAGGACAAGCAGAATCAATTTCTACCCATCTCAGGAGCGGTCTATAGCTCTCATGTTACAGTAAAATGTTCAGTATGTGATTTTTCTTTTCAAATTTTATTGCAAATTTACTAGTATTTTTGCTTTGCAGAGCGTATTAAAGAGCTTTTACTCACCAGTCTTAGGAGCAGAACTGAAAATAGACATGGCATCTTTTCCATCAGGAACTGGTGTAGAATGACCCGTTGTAGGAATTTCCTTGGTGCCAATTCCATCTTCTGACTATACAAAAAAATCCAAGAGTTTTTAATGGATATTAATTTAAGCTGTGTAAGAACAACTGTTTTCCTACGTCAGGCCAAATTCAGAGCTCTGGATTAAATGCTTTGAGAAGTGAAAAGAAAAAAATTCAGAAGGGAATAGAAGGCAGTTACCTGCCCTTTATCTAGACATCAAGAAAACCTGAAGTAACATTGTGTATGATTTACAAAGGATTTCCATACACGAGTTAACTTCAATTACAGCCAGTACAAATAATTAGCCACCTCCATTTCTCCAGAAAACACATCTTCTAGAATTTGAAGCATGGCGGCTACGCGCACAAGAACCAACGAGCGAGCAGCCAGACAGTGAAACAGCTCCATAATAGATAATACAGATAAGAAGTATCATGAACGCAAGGTAGGTGATGAGCAAAGAAGGGTGAGCAATTTGTTCTCCTTCACATAGGGAAGAACACCTCTAAGGAAATGCTCAACCCAAATCTTCTCAGCAGAAGGCTGCACTAATTTTGGCAAAGGGAAGAAAAAACAACTTGGGCTGGAGAGATCTGAGCTTTGCAGTAGGGTGGTATGTCAAGCTGAAGCAAGCAAGGAAAACCAAAAAGCCCAGTAAATTTTTTCATCTCTCCAAGTAAATATAAGGCTCAAAATATTTTATTTCTTAGCTTAAGTCTGGAACTTGCTGCTGGTCAAGCTGAATATATTTAAACAGAAAGTACTCCTTGCAACAGCAGTGTTTTCAAATACAAACAGGTTCAGAGGGATGTCAGCAAACACCAGTTCAAAAATACCATAGCGAAAGGAAGTTTTTTCCTGTGAGCCGCTGTAGTAAAGAACTATCTCTGATTTTGATCTGTGTCTTGCAAATACTGTGCTACGCTGCTTTGTGCTCAATAAGAATGTTAATGATAAAGACTCTGGATTTACATATTACCTTGTTCTTTTTCAAAGGATCTTTGTCAGCCCCAAGTTTGCATTTTTTGTTGCCAGTGAAGCTGTACTTTATATCACCATCTTCAAAAGTGTAAGGGTCACTAGTGTCTCCCAAGCCTTCTCCAGGCTGTTGTATTAGCGGCAAGGGGTCAAGATAGTTCAGTGTCTGCACTGGTTTCTGCTCTTCCAAAATTTTAAACCGTTTATTAGGTTGCGCTAAGAGCCTGAAAGTAAAAATAAAAAGGTAAATCCACCATGAAACAAAACAAACATACCTTTTGCAAGAAAGAAAAAGAACAGCTCTCAAGATCTGTAGCTGTCACACACAAATACAGCCCCTGTCTCACTCCGTCCTGCTTGATATAGCAGAAATATGGGGTTTTTCCTTAAATAAAGGATGCATGCATTTGCCTACATTTAGTATTAAACATCTTACTATATTAAGAACTACTTTGGGACAAGGAAAGAGAATTAATGTTGTCACTATATAAATTAAAACACTTTGAAATACACATAACCTTTTCAGCCTAGCAAACTCCATTGTCATTACCAAAATCAATGTTGTCGTAACTCAGAAATTCTTCCTCAAGTAATTTTAGCTTATACATTTTCATTAACAACAATCTTTGGTACATTTTTTTCTGTGCATTGTCAGAATGTAAAAGTAATTTGCAGGTCAGTATAAAATTAATTCAAATTCTCATGCTAAAGTTAAAAATAAATAAATAAGCAAATAAATACCTTTGCAAAAACAATAATCAATTTAAAAAAAACAAAAGCAAAAGAAATAGACGGCTAAAGATTCCTTACAATTTAGAAAGCTCATGCTCTTCACTGAGGAACACACTGTATGTTAACTGTAGTTTTTCTAAGGTAACACTGACAAAAGATTAGCATTTACTCTTTTCTGTGTACAGACCAGAGAGACCATTGGGATCTTCAGTTCCAATCCTACAGAGACTGAAGCTAATAGCAAAGCTTCTATCAATGTCAAAGATCTGACAGTGGGATTACAAAAAAGCAGCAGTATCCCATAATACGGTATCAGCTACGACTCACAGAAAGCACGGTACAGTACAATTTTAAATCCACACAATTGGACAAACCACAGTGAAGTGCCTCTATAGAGCCATAAACCAAATTTCACTCAAACCCAAGCACTTCTGTAGCTGGAAGGCTGCGTAACTAAACACCGATTTTCTTTTTTAAATGATAAAAAGACCTAAGCTTCATAAAACTCTTACATTTGCTCAAAATACTGCGATACAGGTTATAAAAAGATTTATCAGTTCTTATAATGTCCAATAGAAAGCCAGATATGAAAAAAATAAGGCATTTTTATCGAAGTATTTAATGCTGGCTCCAGCTTACACTGTTTTTGATGTTACAGTGAAGCCTTTTACTGTTCCAGTTTCAACTGTAAACAGATTTTGGTGATGCTTACAATTGAATAGAGCCACCACGCAGATCCATTTGCACCCTTACCTTTTCAGTGCGGTGCTGTCCGAGTTTATTTCCATCCTGGCATCATATCTTTCACACGGAAGATCTGGCGGCCTGAACTCTGGATCATCACTTGATGGGACACTGTAGGTCCTCCACATATCTAGTGACTCATTGTTCTGAATTACCCCACAGTATAATGCTGTCTCACTGACCTCTGCCATCAGAGGTAACCTCTGTCCAACAAGGACTGTCCTCTCATCTAAGCTGGGCAGCGGCTGAAGCTCCAGCCCACTGCCATAGAGCGCTGGGTTTACAGGTACGGAAGGTGGGTCCAGATTCTCTGCTTCCTGACCGCGAGGCTGGGGGCTGAGTGTGGGAGGCAGAGGGGAAGTGGGGGAATGGGGTGAATCCATAGGATTCATACTCATTTGCTTGCTTGGATTTCTAGCAGGTATAGATAGTGGCTTCTCGTATTTTCGTGAATTAGGGACTTCTAAAGAGGGCTCCATTCCTGCTAATCCCAGTTTCTGCCCTGATGTGTCCTGCTCCACGCATAGCTCCTCAGTCACAGAGGGTCGATGGTGAAAGGGCATCATTGGCCTTTTTTGCAGTTTATCTCCTTTTTCCTGTCTCTCTGCCGTTTTGTGCTTTGAAGAGGCGGGAGGTGGCAGCGCCGAAGATGATGATGTTCCCACGCTGAATCCTGGCTGATTTATCGTTGGGGGACGGCTGGAGCCAGCAGCACACCGCTGTTTGAAAACCTTGTGCCTGAAAGCAGAGGCAGAAATAAGTCATTGCGTGGTTTATACAGTTATCTGATCTAATGGAAAGAAAAAAGCCCACAACAAACAAACGCAACGAACAGCACTGAGAAGTCTTATGCCTATTCCTGATCTTTTAACAGATTCTGGAATGGTTGCCTGATCTCGACCAGGTCATTCCAGTCAACTCAGCTGCAGTTTCTCTGATCTATAAAATGAAAAATGACAGTCTCCAGAAAATAGCATTAAAAGAAAAGATTTAACCTTTATAAAAACTTTGTGCTGCTCAGATGGAAGGTGATATAACAAAAAAAATCCAAGCTACTGTTGTTTTCATTATCCTAAAGAAAGATAGCCTTTCAGATAAAGTGACTGCTGGGGAACTACAGCACTGCTCCGCACACTCGTCAGCATCTGTTCTGATAGATACAGATCAGAATTGGTTTAGTTTTGTGCCCAGATGCAATATATGGCTGGATGCTTTCCTGGCAGTTTCCTCCTCTGTATTGGATAAGGAAAAATAAGTACAGATCTAGTACAAAACCAAACCAAAGAAGAAAAGCAACCACCAACGGACAAAGAGAGCATGAACGTGTATTTTCAAAGTATTCAAACCAAAAAATGCAATCACATACAAACTTAGTACTGGCTTCGTATTTTAACAAGTTTTTTTTTTCAATTTGTATCCAGTATCTTTGAGACTGGGATACACGAGACTGTATTTCAGTACTTCAGGTTCTGCTAAACGGTATTTTCATCATATAGCTGATAGGTTCCAAGGATGTTAAAACAGAGATATCTAACTCTTTCCATATTTCTACTGGCCTTTTCTGTTGTTTGGAGTTCTTTGTTTAGGTTTTTTAAGCTAAGCAGAAACTGAAAGATGCGTTGCACTTAATACTTACACCTATTGAAATACCACTGCAAAAGAAATCACTCCCTCCCTACTTTTGTTTAGAAACAACAATATTTAGGACAGAAACAGAACATTTCAAAACACAGAATATTCTTTTTACTCACAAAGATAAACCACATTATCACAAGCAAAGCACACTACTAGATTGAAGACAACAAATTCTGCTTTTCTGACTTGGCTATGAAAATATCCAAGTTTTATAGTAGACAGCAGCTGTCAAATGGTACAAATACAACTTCTTGCACTCGCTATCTCTTTTTCTTGTCACCATCCACGTTGTGTGGTATTGTCCTGGTTTCCTTTGCGGGCTTTGCTGTTACCAGGACATGTTGCAAATTCTCTGCTGCAGCAGATGGTCGGTAGCTGCAATCACCCATAATGTGGAGCTAATGCCCTAGTAACTGAAGATTTGCCTTAAGCATGTTCTTGTAACATTTCATCGACTTAATTCTCCATCATTCACTGCATTTTAACTGACTGCAGAAAATTATTTTAGACATTCTGCTCTTCAACACACGAAGTAGGTCTATAGAAGATTGAATTTGATGCTAAGTACCAGACAACCCTTTAAGACTCCATATTTAAGATTGCATCTAGACATTTATACTCTCATTTATACAATGCATAGAATGGGCACAGTAATGACTAAAACAATATCCATATGACAGTAACTGTCCAGTTTCTGCAGCTGTATTGAAAATTTTTATTACCGTTTGAAATCAGGCACTGCCTTCATTTTCAGGATAACGTTTTAAATCCCCAGTTGCTGTGTTTACTAATTCCAGTACAATGTAGTTATCACTGAAGGTGTTAAGAGACAGTGTGAAATTGCAAATGCAGCTCAACCCACGCATAGAATCAGGTTTCTGCTGTCCACTATCGATTCCCCATCTTTCCAGGTGAAGCTGGACCTCAGCTCTCCATAGGAAACACTTGGTATCCTGACAGAACATTGATCTGTCCCACAGCCCAGAGTACATACATACAAGCAACATATAATCAGGGTTAAAGAGCTAGGCTGCCAAAGAGCAGCGCTTCACTTTGGATACAGCAGAGAGTCTCCAGGCTGAACGCTCTGCCTTCCGTATGATCGACAATTCCTCCACCTGCCTTTATCTCTCCTTCTAAATATACAAAGAAGAACTGGCTTCAGAGGTCAAACACATCAGGTACAATGTGCTTTGTTCAGTTTCGGACGAGGGACGTTTCTAATCAACCCCCCTTTGGAAACTGTGAGAACACTACATTCCTAAATTTCTCTGTACAGCCCAAGCCATACAGAAGGCTCTGCAGAGGCTGCTGTGGCAGGTAATACGTTAAGGATGCAGTTAGACAATATATTAATTTTACTATTATTAACAGCAGCATTATTCTCGAGTTTGCCTTGCTGTTGGAGGAAAAAGAAAGCCAGCTCTGCCTCAAACGGACAAAAAGCAGAGACTCATTTCAGCCACATCACTGGCTGCTGTGTTGACCGTTATTTTGGCAAAGAAACCAGGAAAAAAAAAAACCAAGCGCGCTGGGGTTAGCATAGCACGATCACTGCTTGTTTGATCAGATGAATGACACTTACATCTGTGCATACTTAAGGAATAACTTTATATCACAAAAATATCTTTACCAACGTTATAAGTAGATGGTGACTTCAGGAATTGAAACTTTCAGTAGAGTCAGTTTCACAAGACTATTTCCCTGTAGCATCTCTCTGATAATTTGAAGAATGATTATAAGCAGAACTAACTGGTGGAGCTCGTTTCCCTTTCTGAATGAGGAGTACTGGAATTTTAAGTATTTAATCAAAGGTGACAGATAATTTAATAACCTTTTAAAAGAGTTGGTGTAAGCAAGCTGTGATTTCTTTCTGATCAGTTGACAGAGGACAACCATGTTGCAAAAGCTTTATATTCTCTGGTGTGTTTTTTTGGTGCTCGATGAGTCCTGGCAGACTGACGAGAGGTACATGGAGTAGAGGGATATTTTAGTGACAGTGGCACTATCCCTCAGTCAGGATGCTCTGAAACTTACCCAGCTCCTGTCCCTCTTCATCATGATTCTAACCACTGCAAGCTTTAAATCTCAGAGCTCTGCAAAGCCTGAAGGATCAGTTCATTATGAATGAGAAATGTCGGAGCGATTCTAGCCTCCATTCTCTAGTCTAGGATCATTTTTCCCCTCAAGTTAACTACTGAAAGCAACAATGATACAAGATGCATGTTAATCACCTGAACATGAGTGATGATCACAGTTTCAATATTAGTTTCCTTCTTTCTCAGTTAAAATGTAATTCCTGTTTCTAAGTGTACCTCTGAATTAAACAGGGCTCTTCTAACATGATAAATGTTTACTCTCTTCAAAACTCACCTGGAACAAGAACAACTGACTCTTTGGACCGGATCCACAAAATCCCAAGAAACAGTATTGTTAGGAACTTCCTCTTCCAAATTTGCAGTTGTAATTTGATTCCTCCTGAAGAAGATAAATTTGTTTTAGTAGTTACCACCTTTTGGAAAACAAAATTTTAAAAACACATATGCATAAATTCACATATGTTTCCCTCAAATAAATTACTTCCTTCTATCTTACCTTTGAAATAGAATTCTGTATTTAACAGTAGTTCCCTCTACCTCTCCTTAAAACTTATAGATTGATTTATGTGGGAGGATGGTGCCAGCACTACCAAAGATTGCTCTGTCTGGAGTCTGAGCACAAGAAGCAAGGGGCAAGCAATTTAAACTGAATCTGGAAATTCTTCTGAAATATCCAATAAGGAAATTGCACGGAAATAGTGAAAAATAAAGATTTTTTGTCCAACACATGTAATGCGATGCTTTACAAATATTACCCTTAGAGTTCTAAACATTAAATGCATACTATTTGTTCATCAGTCACCCAACTCGCAGTCTAGTAGCTACAACTGGAGCTAGAAAGTGCAATCAATAAACCTTAAAACATCTAGCTGAAGGCACATATTTTGTAATGTTTGCAAAATACACATGATTTGTAACCTCGACGACTGCCACAATTAAGATACACAACTGCAAATACATCGCTAAGTGTTAGGAGTTTTCCGATGAACACAGTAACAAATTTTCTTTGACAATGCTGTTCTACATCATTAGCTTTGATTAGTGGCAAAAGAATTCTGTGAGGAATAACATTACCTAAGGCAAAACTATCACAATTTTAACTGTACGTTACGTGGTATTAATAAACGAAACCATCAGGACTGCTGCCTTACTTGGACTGTGACCTGTTGAGAATGCATTCCTTCCAGACACGGTGAACCATATGATTGTGAAATTTTGGAGTAATCTTGCCTGATTTCTTTGGACTGTGTACACTGACTGTCCCCTCCTGCAGAGCTGAATGGCTGATACTACTCTGAGAGCATCCGCTTTCTCCTGTAATAAAAATAGAAAAGTATTAATGTTATAACTATTCTTAACATTCCCATTTGATATTTGTTCCTGAAAAGACTTTCCCTTTTATAAAGCTGCTGACTATGCAGGTGTTCACATTCGCTACAAAACACTTACAGCATCACTATAAAAGATTGACTAAACTACACTTCATAACAGAGACAGCACCGAGTTCTACCAGGTCCCCGTGTGATAGAGCCCTGCGAGGGCTGCACCTCACATGAAATATCGTAACACACTCTGCTACTAAAATGCCAGACCTCTGGAAAGCCGCCTACAACCTGGGAATGAAGCACTAAGAAATAGCACAGATAGTTTTTTTCACAGTTATCCTGGATGTTAAAGTTGATTTTATATTGTCTTTGGTGAGTTGCTTTTAAGATTAAATTTATCGTAATATTGATGGTTTTAAAAGCATCTATTAGGAAAGCAAATAATTTACGTAGACTTTTTCAAAGCAAGGATCAGTTCTTTGCACTCAAGATTAAATTTCACTCAAGAAATTAATGGATTAGTATGATGTTATTTCTTCATAAACTGCTGGAATTTAATCAAAACTTGCTCTAGTAAAAACCTAGAGTTGAGATGTATACTACTACAGAAATTGTTCGAGTGATCATTGGTGTATATATATTAACATAGTATATGAGCATCTCAGTAATTCTGTGTGATTACCAAAGAGTTAACAAATGAAGACATTCCTTCAACACGTTAATAACCTGAAAACCCAGATTTATGTTCTGCACTCCAGTTCTTTCTGTCTGTGATGCAGAACCCTCACCAGCTATTGCATTACGCAGAGGTTGTTTTTTCCTTCTACGAAACACGTTTCTGTTTTAGAGGAGCTGAAAAGTAACACAGCCGTCTTCACAGAGGCCAACAGTAGAGGGAGCTTGCGGTTCATGTGGCCTGGCAGCTGAGCAACCCTAGGCTGTGCTCCGGATGGAAAAGTAAGTAAGGATATGCCGCATTTTAACAAGGTCAAATCAGTGTCCAGAACACTTCGTCCTTCTGCCTGACGCATTTTAAGAAGCCTTAAGAACGCGACGCTGAAAGGAGTCACTGCGATACGTCACTGCATCTAACAAGGTAATTTTGCTGATTTTTTTTATTAGGTGACTTCCAAAATATAACTTCTAAAATTGTACACGAGCTGCCTAACCCTGTATCCTCTTTAATATTTCATGCTCATTTTTTTTCCCCTCCAGTTAGACTTGCCTCGATTCTCTTTTTGTAAAGAAATCTGATCAAAAAAATAATTTAAAAAGAGGCACTAAAACCCATAAACCCCTAGACATACAGAGGCTTGTGACTAACAATTTGTTTCACTGGCTTTCAAATGTTCTACAACATTGACAACTTGACAGGTGATCAAAAATGCAGGTCAAAACTTCAGAATAAGCAAATTTGTCCTCCTTTTGGGAGACAGAATAAGTATATACAAATATATATATACACACACACACACAAACATAATGTGCACCATAAAACTGCCAGGAGATAAAAAGTAAGATGAAAAGTGAAAGACAAGAGGTATGAGAGGATAACCAAGGAGATACTGCAGCTTTCAAGTTTCGTTTGAGTGCATTAATTATTGGTTTCCAAAACTGTGTAATATTTCTATGCTATCAATATAAAATAAAAAAAAAATATCAGTACAACAACACATGGCTTAACATGAAACAGAACTTCATGCAGAAACATTCTGTTCTCATACACTCAGACTAACTTTTATCTGTGAAAATCACTGACAAAATACCAGAACAGACAGAAATAACTGTCAAATGATGGTATAAACACTGGAGGACATGTCAGAACCCCTACGGTGCAGTCTGTTTTCCACACATGAAAAATGCCACCTCCTAGTTTCAGTAGCACTTTGTTTCATTACATACTTTAGACACCATCATAAATAATATGCTTGAGAGAGACCTGAAGAGATCATCTAGTCCACCCCCTCCTTCAAAGCTGGATCAATGTATTTGTTTTTAAAAAACAGGTTAGTCAAACGCGTGCAGTCCAATCGCGACAAACCCCGCAAAACCTCACCCACCTCTCTGCTAATGGCAGTTCTGGAGCTTCCCACCAGCCAATTTATTCTAACACTTTATTATCCTCCCTCAGAGAAGGTTTTTCCTTGTGTTTAACCTAATTTTCCTTTGCTCCAGTTTAGGTTCATTACATATTGGTTGCAGAGAAAAGATTCTTCTTTTTCTCCTTTTATGTCTCTGAAGACTGTTACACCATCTCTCCTTTAAATATCTCTTCTCTAGACTAAACAACCTCAATTATTTCCACCTTTTCCTGTAGGTCCTGTTTGCAAAATCTATAATGATTCTCACTGCACTTTTCTGGACTCCATCCACTTTGTCCACATCTTAAAGTATTCAAAACTGGACATGGTACTACAATTACATTTATTCTAGTATGGGGCAGAACTGAAGCGTTACGCTCATGTGCCTCAGAATCCAGTTTCTGTGTCTCATTTACTGATTCTGAAATGCATGACATGTTTTTCCAATCCATTTCTCCCATTTCTCAAGGTCTTTTAAAATGGCCTATGATATAATATAAAGGAATCCATTCATTGTTCGCTGGAGAGGCACCCCTCTGATACAATCTCCTACTGCCCTCAAACAATAGCAGAGATCAAACAGAAACAGTCAGTGCCAGATTGGGCAGCATGAATACTTTTCAGATATTAATAGTTTATAAATAATCTAAAATAGAAGCCCCTTGTGATATTGTACAAGTTTAATAGGGATCAGAAAAAATTAAAAATACAATAGCACACTAAAATATGCATCAATACTTCAACAGAGATTATTTAGAAGTTGATTGTCTCGCTTCAAGCTTTTCGCTTATTTTAACCATCAGTTGCCTTGAAAAACACCACTCAAAGTGAATTTAAATCTCATATTCTGTATTATTAGCAGTAAATACCAATGACTTTTGGTTGCCTTCATGTACAGCCACTGTTGATGGAGAAGTGACTCCAGACAAGTACCTTCATGGTAATGAAGCCAGTGATGATTAGTTTGCTTTGGCTTTTCATCACGATTGATTCTCTTGATGTGACATAACTATCTACTAAAGGCTAAGCTAGTGTGGTAGCTCCTTAGACCTCAGTCAGGGTACAACAAGGATTCTTTCTCCTCAATTGGCTGCATAGTCTCACAGAAACTTGTAGGAACTTCCTGTCTTTGACACTTCTGCTGCTCTGTGAAATGAGGCAAGCACTGATCAACAAGTTCAATAAAAGTACAAGCTCAAGCAGTAGAAGGTTGCCCAGTGGTGAGGGGTCTCTAATAATTTTGCTCATGTGACTCAAGTCAGAGAATCTTCTGTGAACCGAGAACTCAATTCCAACTAAAAGTCATTTGCAAAGTGCAAAACGTGCCAGTACTTGTGAAAGTATTGTTAATAATGGTTACAAGGAGAGGCTGAGAAAGCTGGGGGAGGAATCTTATCAGTGTATACTACTATTTGACAGAGAGACTAGAGAGGATATAACCAGTGGTGTTCAGTGAGAGGATATGAGGTGATGGGCATAAACTGAAATACAGGAAATTCAATTTAAATAGAAGAAAGTACATTTTACTGGGAAGGTGGTCAGCCATTAGAACAGGTCGCCCAGAGAGGTTGTGGAGTCTCTTTCCTTGAAGATGTTCAAAACCCAATTGGACAACATCCTGAGCAATCTGATCTACCTGACCCTGCTTTGAGCAGAAGGGCTGGATAAGGCAAGCTCCAGAGGTCCCTTCCAAAATCAGTTATCTGGTAAATCTGTTAGTAACTGGCAAGTCTGTAAAGAGCAAGTTCAGAAGACAATCTACACAGGAAAAATACAAGATTTGTTGTAAATACGCCCTCAAAACACTTGGAGAGATTTTTTTTTTTCCTGAATGTCACTGAATTTCTTTTTTTTCCACATCAGGTATTTTTTTTTAAAAAGGAAAACTTAGTTATCTTAGAAGTTCACACTCAAGCAGACGTTTCACTCCTCTGCTCCTTTATTCTCATGTGAAATTACAGTCCTGAATTTGTTACAGTATAACCACACTGACAGCAACTAATCTTAAGCTCTTGTCTGTATTCCAGATGGTGACAGGTTATAAGTATTTATTTTCATTTCTGTGGAGCAACAGGATATACATCTTCAATGAAGCAAGATACTCAGTTCCCCACATACCAAGAAGCATTTTGGATGCCTTCTGAGATTAGAACTACTATGGATCCAAACACTTGAAAGGGGCATACTCTATCCAGACAAAACACATAACTCACTTGCAAATACTACGCAGCACTCCGTTTGCCAGCTGCATATGATGCAAGCCTATCTCAGATCTCATTTTGGAAACCCAGCTCCTTCTTACCAGTTCCAGAGACTTATGGATTTCTTGTGAATGGCCCTTAATTAAAAACTAACTGTGCTGGGCAAAGAGAGTAGCTAGCGTTTGCAAATTTTTATTATGCTAACATGAATACTTAGTTAAGTGCTGTATTTCTAGCTCTATAACAAAAAAAGGCTAGATGCTCACTCACTCTTGTACCATGATGAATCAACACCCACCTCCCATCCCAACCCAAGAAAACCAACACTGATAAACACCGGTGAAACCTGTCTAAAACTCCGTCAGAATCTACTCTCTCAGATACGTGCACTACCACACAACGATAATGCAGTTAAAGGAAATGGAGTTTAACTGAATTCACAGTTATGCTTAAAGATATGTCTTCTTCAGGGGTGTTTAAAACATTGGCTTTCATCTACCACAGACCTACATAAAAAGTCTCCTCCTAACTTTCAGTCCATCGCCCGTCTTTAATCTGCTGCCGTTCACACAGTTATCCTCAGTTAGCATGAGCTCTGCGAAAATGAAAGACTGACTCCAGCTTCCTAATGTTACTGCTTACCCATAACGGCCTGCTCTGGAGAAGTGGGTGGAGTGAGTGGCATCCCACAGGTACTAGCAGGATCTTTCACGCTCCCAAGCCCCTGCTGTCCCACATTTATATGGCCTCCAGTATTGGCAGCGTTCTGTGACATGGGGATGTCACTCTGGGAGATGAGAACAAAGGCTGAAGGATACACCATCCTTACACCACCTACAAAGAAATGGAAAAACAAAAGTCTGAAATGTACCTGATAATATTCACCAGCCCCAGCTACTTCAACTTGTTTTCATGTCAGTTAGACAAAGCTTATTATCCAAAATATAAAGAGCGAAGGAATTTCACATACTAATATACATCTAACCTTCTATAACCAGTACAGAGCTGAAAGAAGTAGCTTGATACTGTGAATAATAGCATGTGGGATACAGGGAGTACAGAAGCTTGAGGCAAGATAACGAGTCAGACGTTTCAGTGTCAAGAGAGCTACAGGAGAAGATAGGAAAATTATAATGGCTGTTTCTGATTAATTAGATTTAAAATAAAAAATAAAATTAAAAAAAAAAAAAATCACGTGGAGGAAAAAGCTCCTTCAGGCAGAATACTGAAACTCACCAACAATGACTTCAACTGCCACAGGGAAATCGTTGTCATAAACCAGCTCTTCTTCTTCTTTCATACCTTCTTTCTTCTTCAGCACCATAGGGTAAAAATACTGCCACTCCTCCATCAATTTACGAGTGGCTGGGTCTGACATCTTGTACGACTGGCCCGTGAGTGTACCATTTAAACCATAAGGACTCACCAAAACTGCAAGGAAAGAAACAACAGTCCCTGTAGTGTGGATACAGGTCAGCTCTGTGTCAGCCAGGCTCTGCCTCTCCAGCTTGAGTCACTGTTCCATTCCGTGCTGATTTAAGGAGCTGCCTTCAGGGGAGAGCTACTGCAAAATCAGGTAACGATGTGAATTTAAAGCTACGTTACACTGCAGTAGCTGCCTGAACAGCCATCCTTACTGAGCGAAAAATGGACCTTGCAGCAGTTTAGTTTAGTGATTTCCACACTGAACTAACGTAAGTGTACTGCAACAGCATTGGCTATGGCAGAGGGATGACCACACGTGGATGTCACAGAGGACAGATACTCAGCAATTGCATTTTTTACCAGGAACATACAGTACTAGAGACTCTTCAGCATTAAAAAGGACAGAGAGAACAATGTACAAAGACGACTACAGTCATGGGAAATCAGAACTAGTTGCTCAACGACAGCTATTTTCATTCAGACTCAGTTTTGCTTTTAGTCATATTTGATTTCAGAGAGTAATGAATTTAGCTCACTGAAATAAAACCTTCTATGATTTAAATGTCTCAGCCTCTGTCAAAATGTTACATTTAGAACAAAATGTTTTTCAATAAAGCTTCTACAAATTAACATCTCTATAAATGCTCATTTTATAAGTCTCTGGGTGTTTCATTACTATATGTTTAATTTTATAAAGTTTTCTAGCTGAAATTGCTTTAAAATTGTAATTTCAGACTGTAGTAAAGGCAGGATAACTCAATGACTCAAATATTCTTAAGTGGTTTTTCATGTAGAGCACTGCACCACAATTGCATTGTGAATTTAATAAGCCATTAACTTAATTCTGTAAAACCCTAATTTCTTTCACTGGCAAACAAATAATCACAGATACTTGAATTTATTTTCATTGTTTCTGATACATTTTCATACATACTTCCTTTTTATAAAAACAAACAAACAAAACCCAAACAAAAAACCCCAACAAAACAGTTGACAATCTACGAACGAAAAGTGCTTCTGAATCAGGTAAGATCAATATTTGTATTCATGTGGCATTAAGTTACAGATTTGAGCCCCCTGACCTAAAACACCATGTAAGAGAAGCAAATCAGTGCATTTACTTTCTTAAATAATAAGTATTTTTACACAAAAAATGATGAATTTTTTTGTTTTGTTTGCTATATGCATGCACCTTTAAAAACAACGCTAATGAATAGAAAGCTCTGGAAAATTCCCATACCATTTATGGCTGGCTATAGTTTTGAAATCCTAACTTTTTCCCCTAGGTCTGCAACTTCCTGAATAGAAATTTCACCCGTTTGGAGAGTTACTTAATCTTATTTCATCCACCTCTGAAGATACCGACACCAGGAGAAAAGTCTCTGCCACACGAAAGGGAGGTGAAGCCCACGGAGTTCCAGCTGCGGCTCACTTACCTTGGAAGGGTGAGGGTGAAGACTGGGCCATCTGGATATGCTCTTCGTTGATCAGGTAGATGGGCTGGTGCTGGGCGATCTCCACACTCGTGCACACGTTGCTTTCTCCATGAAGAAAGAACGTGAAGGCACACGACAAGTGTTCACTGCAGGAGGGGGCAGACAAATGAGAAACAGATTTATTAGCATGTTAATGAACTCCTAGGAGGGACTGATTCCATAGCCTCAGAGGCCAAATATACACTCTTCAGTTCTGCCACTTGTAGTTACTGAACACAGGTTCATTGACTGATTGATATCCGTATATAACCTGTCACTAGAAAACTATTTGACAGGGTTGGCAACTACCTCCAAGATCTGTTTTCCTACTTGTTTCTATTAATAAGATCATTACAAACAAATGAGATTTTAATCAAGATTCAAGTCGTAAAAATAAGACCTTCAGAAATTCTCCAAAATCCACTCTGCAATGGGTTCTAGCTGAAAAGGAATTTAAAAGGGAATAGGAGAGATGTTGGTCTAACATCTCATGAGAGTCTCCATTAAAGAAAATAAAAGCACATGAATATTAAAAAAAAAACAACTTGACACTAGTTTAAGATGAACCACAGACTTCCCACTGATGGTTAAACTTGTTCCCACTTTATTCTACCCATAGAATGACCTCCCATCATAGCTATTTGCTTAAATATTCCTTGCCACAATGCCACAAGAAAAAAAGAAAACAAAACACATTTCATGCTTTCTATCATCATTTTAATCAACTGAAAATTTACAGAGCTGAAGAGATATTTATGCAGTAATTTTTCTGTCCAATACAATAGCTACGCATAGTTTTATAGCTGTTGGCTTTGGCACTGGGCCAGCCACAATGTAACTAGTATTTTAAAGACAGCTCTTAACTACCTTCACCAAAAAGAGACAACACAGGCAACTACAACAATTTCACTTTAGTATTTAAGTCAACCAACTGCTTTACTACTGTCAGCTATTTTTAAACAAAGGCCCTGATGGGCTAGAGCAGGAAGCTGGTTTAATCTCAGTAAATCTCTAAATGATTCTACACATCGTGCAGAACAACATTTCATCCTGTACTACAAGTTACTTTTCTATGAGCCTCAAATACTACCTCAAAAAAAAATAAATCTGTAGAAAGTGGTTAGCTGAGAAAAATCTGGACAGAAAAGGCTACCTAAGTGACAGATAAAAAAATTAACTTCCTTGGTGCTATCATCCTGTACTCACAAGTACCTTGTAGCAATATATTAATTCCATGAAATAAAAGGTTTAATTAGATTTCCACTTTCACAAGGGAGAGAAATTTCACTATCACCAGTGTTGCAGAAGTGAATGGGTTATTAATTGACATGAGGGAGAGGGAGAAAACAGGACATGGTACAAACTTGGTCATAGACTTCAAGTATTTCTATCCAGCTATCTTGTCCCAAGAAGAAAGCAAATCAATACATCTAAACTCATGTAAAAAAAAACAAAACAAACAAAAAAAAACCAAACCCCAAACCACCAAACAAAAAATCCAACAGATTTCCGCATGCACAAGGAGAACAAAAATAAAAGCAAAGCCCAATTATTTAATCAAATCCATTAGTTCCCTTACCCAGGATGACAGCCCTTAATATAAAAAAAGGTCTTAATAAATAAAAACCCATGAGAAATCTGCTCTAAGATCAAGTGGGGATAATCTCTGTGAAGAGTTCAGCGTGCAGCAGGTCAGCCTTTCTAAAGCAGAGAGCAGAGATCTTTGTGAAGTAGTCATTTTCAACTCCTGTCTTTAGAATGTTACACAGAAATCCTCCTGATTCTGCAAGCTTCCTACAGTGTTTGACTGTGAAAGTCTTGCTTGTCTTCTATTGAACTAAAGAGAAAAAAACCCAGTCTTCTGGGACCACAGAGGGCCTCTTTCAAGTCTCTTGCAAAGTGGTCCAGCATGAACAAATCCTGGGCAATCTTATGCAACATTCACAATTATCCATAAACACTGTGAGAATAAGAAATAGGCAAAATCAGAGTTTAAAAGACAACAGATTCTTGGGTTTTGTAGGAAAAGGAATGCATGTCACTAACATTTTCAGTTGAGAATCAGCTAATAGCAAAATCAATCATTAAGTTTGGAAAATTATATAGCCTTGGCTTAAAAATGTACACAACTAATTACAGGAAAGAAGATACTCAAGCACAGTATTAGCCCATTTTACTTTCCTGCAAATACGACAGATTAAAGAGTCATAGTAATGAGTATTACTACTCATGACTAGCAATAAATACTTCACTACTGAAAGACAGATCATTTCTAGCGGCAGATCCAAAGTGAACGGTGCTCAGCCATAGAAAGAGAACCGACCCATCCCAGTCACTCAAGTACTCCTTTCCTTCAGACCACAGCTAACCAGTCCCTGCAGTACAAAGCCCCCTCTACCCAGCAAGCAAGCCTCCAGCCGGCCCGCCCAGCATCCAGCTCTCTCCAGCTCCCTTCCCCAGGCCTTCCTCCTGGGGCCGGCCCGACGGTGCTTTGCAAGAGAAAAAAAACACTTACATAAATTTTACGCTCCCTCTGGTGCCAGAGTCACTGCTATGAGCTCAGTTTTCAAGACCAAAAATAATAAAGATCAAGGCCCAGGGACTTCCTACATTCCTAATAAGCTTCTGGCAGATTCTGAGTAAAATGTTTATTTGAGTAACAAAGATGACTTTCATTTCAAGAGAATAGCGTCAGCACACTCTGTGATGTATTCCACTCAGGCATGTACATCCCAGCCTCCTGACATTCCTGTCCTTAGTACATTTCACACAATTCCTGAAATACCAAGCTACAGAAATCACTCTGGCTACAAATGTGAGACTGAACTCGGAATAAAATCCAAATATAAGAAAACCTACCAAGCTAAAAACAGTCAGTCTTCAGCAGCAGATTGAGCACTGAAGCTTTATTTTTAATAATCATTTAACTACAGCTCTATATTGTACGTCAAGACCTACATACTTCAAACTACGGCTCTAGAATACATGAATTGTTCAAGTCCTTCCAACAGAGTTTTATCAACATCCATTTTTCTTACCATATCTACTACTCTTTGTGCCAACAAAGGCACCATAAAAAACCTAAATGCAAAATGCCAATCAGACTAGAGCTTCTAAAACATTCAGCACCATGTTCAGACTGGTTTGGTTTTTTAAATTTTATTTAAATTTATTTCAACCTAGCTCAATACCTGAAACTGACAGGCTTTTGAGAATCCACTCTCCTGCATCTCCAGGTTTTTAAACTTACATATTTTTGTACTTTTTACATTCAAAATATTAGAAACCACCAGAAAGGCCTGTGAAATGGCTTCCAAATGATTCCATCTATTCTACAAAGTCTGTTGTAATACCTTCAGCTGACAATTTATACCTGTTCAGAACAAGTACAATAACAAAAATACTAGCAATTTTGAATAGCTGCATTAGGTATTCACTTTGAACATATTAATGAATTACACAAGGAACAAAACTAGCTTCAGAATCACGGTTTGGAGCTTATACAGCTACTCAGAAGGAAAGGAAGAAGGGACAAAGCCTCTTCAGGTGAATTTGTGACAGCAAGGTGACCATCCTCAACAAGCCACCAGAAATTCCCAATCCGTACCAGGGGACTGCAATATGCCATGGATTTCCTAGAAGAAGCTAGAAATAGAATAGAAACAGAATATAGAGAACATATATAGAACAGATGTTACTTCCAACTATAGACGCCTTAAGGCTGAGGCTGAAAAATACTGAGCACTGTGGTCTTCAGCCAGCACAACACTTGAGCATATATTTTCGAGAATATTCCCACTACATTCACTGAGAGATTTATGTGCTAAAATGGAAATGTTTATATAGAAGACTTCCATTAATAGAAAGAAAACAACAACAAAAGAATCACTCCCCACTTACACAGTGAAAAAAATTCTGTGCCATTTCCCTGAATTTTATTTTGAATCTATTCTTGGTGTTTAAATCCCTATGTTTTATGAATAAGGAAACTGATAAAGAAACCCCTTGCAAAAGAAACAGCAACATCAAACAATCTTCTTATGCCATTCTCCTAGGTATTGTAGGTATTTTATTTCCCCATAACACTGAAAAATCTTCAAATAAAGAGTATTTACATTAATCAAACCTTCAATTTGGCACCTAATCATCTGCAACTGACAACAATGGTCTCTCAGATGCTTCCTCTGGGATCTTCACTACCTCAAATAACCTCTGAGATGCTCGAAAATGTAGCTAAATACCTTGTCAATGTAATATTCAGGACATCCCATCATCTTTATGAATGCCAGTCCCTTAGTTACTATAAATGACTTGCAGGAAATAACATTATCTTACATTTACTTGTATATAAAAGTCAGATGAGGATTATGAAAACCTGATCATGTTTAAACTACACAACATTGGCAAAGAAAGGAGAACATATGATGGATTCATGCAATTTTTATTTGTGAGTAGGTTCATAGAAATACCCAATGGAAACTGTGCTGGTCTACATTCACACTTTACAGATATTATTTCCATACAAATAATCTAGATGAAAAAAAAAGTCCAAGTATTGCAATTCATAACTGAATTTTGAATGTATGTATAAATGTACAACTGCGTACAAAGTCAAACTGCTCCTCATAGCAGATTCCAGAATACCTCATTTTGGTTGACAGATGTGAAAATCAATGACTTCTGGAAAACAGTTATTAAAAAAAACGCCAATCACAATGACATTAAGACTTTGGGGGGCACCGAGAAGAATTTACACAAAAACCTAAAAGAACATCACAATTCTTTTTCCTCATTAGAGAGACATTCCAAAAATAGTTTTATTATATGAACCTCATCATTATTATTTCAATGATTTGAAATCATTCACTGAAAGGCACTTTTCTCTTCTGAAGCTCACTTGCTGCTGCACAGCGTACCGTTTCGAAGCTACAGTTCATCCCAAACACCACAACCGACTTAACGCACCCTGACACTAAGGGTTACTCAGAAGAAAGTGGTGAAAATGTGAGAATCCTGTATTTGGAAACATTTGTCTCGTTTTTAGAACAATTTCAAGGATAAGAATTCTTGAAATACTTCTTTCTCTACAGCTGAGCTTGAGCTGCCTTTCTCTGCCTCCAGGCTGCTGGCAATCTCTTGATTCTCTCCTTTAGTTTATAAGCAATTGGCCATGAAGCCGCTGGCTGTGTACAATTAATTATATTTTATGAACAATAAATTTTATCGCTGTTCTAATTCCCCTCAAAATTAGAGCTGGGATCTGAGAGCCCTCAACTCGCAGTACCCCAAAATAGCTTTATCAAGTGTGATCTCAGGGAAGAGGCAGCAGGAGGCCACACGCATTGGGAAAACAGACAGACCAAGGAGACCAATCACTTGTTTGATGAGGACGACAAAAAAAGAGGGCATGAAAAGAATCTGCACAGGCTTGGAACATAAGAGTAAGTGAGAGCATAATAGAATAATTGCCTTTAAATGTGTCTAAAGCAACAGGACAGTTATTAGCAGGTCACAGTGATGGTTTGGACAGGAGATGGCAGCACCTAGACACACCTACAGTCAACATCGCTCTTGAACAGGTGAGAGTAAATTAATAGTCCAGTACAAAAATTACCTTTTTTAAAAAAATAATCTGGAAATCAATATCCTCAGTGCAATCTGAATTTAAACAGGCTCCCACAACAACCACAGACAATGTAATGGGAAGAGAGAAGAAAGGCCTTCTACTTTGATTTTAGAGAAGCCAGACCTTCTGCTCCAAGGTAAATTCCCCCTTAAATGAGAAAAACGATACACTCTCATCGTGACAAGATCTCCAGTACTTTTCACTAGGATATATGATGGTCTGTTTAAGGAACTGGTACTGCCGGGGCCTGCCAAACAGTTCTGTAAGCAGAGAGAGCTTCTTCACATCCACCAACAGAACAGAATTGGACTGGGAACTGAGTCTTCATCAATAGCAGCAAATAAGAGAGTCCAGGACACATCTTTTGGCCCTTAGGGGAAATTTCACATTCATATCATAAAACCTCTTCATCTCCAACAGTGAGACATTGTACGCACTGCCTTACTGGAAATGGTCCTCGGCTGTGCTATCCCCAGAACCTCTCACAGGCATTGCCAGGGAAGAACGCTAGCTGCCACCACTGCCCAAGGCCCTGCAGGGAGCAGGGAAGCAGTCTGGTGACAACACGCTGGTCCTTTAGAACATCGCCCGTCCGGTCTAGTAAGGAGTGCAGATACAGTCAGAGGCAAAACATTTATGTGGCATTTCTCATGCTTCCAAGTAACACGTAACATGCTCTCTGCCTACCAAATGGAATCTGAATGCTGCCCAAGCTGAAATAAGACAAAGTCAGTCATTCAGCAGTACAACTTCAGTAGTTTGCAATATACATTCAAGAAACACGGCATAATTAGTAACAGGTTTTTTCAGAAACCACAACTAAACCAAAGAGGAAAGCGTTTCCAGACACGAGACAATTCCAGAGTTTTCTGGATACAACAGCCTTCCAATGAAGGGCAGGCAGCACAGAGCTGACCACATTTCTGAACTAGGCATGAACTCACCTACTTGGTTTCTCTATGCTACGGCCTCAGACACAGGTCCAGACTCAAACATGTAAAACAGGAACCCTAGAGCCTGTTTTGTGCTCTGTGACTCCATATCTGAACCACTGGCAATCAAAGATTTGCTGCCCAGCTGCATGCAACCGGAGAGAGGGTTGGGACACTGAACTGCAGTAGTCCCTCCAGCAGGAGCTCCTCCAAAGGCTAATGAAGAAAAAGGTGAAACCACGTGTTGCAGCCATTTCACTGCACTGCAGGACTTGAAACATCTTTTCTTCATGTGGCACACACGTGCCACAAGGGAAACTGATACTGGGGGAAATCTGATTACATGGCAAAAACAATCTCTCTGTAGCCATTTCGACCCAAAGTCATAAATTTGTGTATGGCACAGAGGAAGAAGACAGGAAATCAAGCTGAAGATTAAATCATACTGCTTTGGTAGTTACTCCTTTTCTCTTTCTTTCGTTCTCCTCCACAGGAAAAAACGAGGGAGGAAGAGAACAGCAGTTTTCCCAGAATTACCCAGGTCTTTTGGCGATTGTATTTTATAAGTCAATATGTTGTCTCACATATTCGGTTGGATTTTTTTTGTTTTCAAATGTATTAGATGTGCATGCAGAAACTTGGTATAAATATTAATTACCTTTAGTGTTTTTGCAGTGGTGGAGTGAAGTACTAAGGTAACAGTTTCACGATGCAACGAGCATTTAGATAACATTATCTAAACACTTTCTGTGTAACAGGCTTATTATCTCAACACTTCCTCGGTTGTCGCCAACAAACTCCCTTGCCAAGGCTAATATATGCCTTGCTATCGGGATTCTCTCTCTGATACCACCTCTAACAACCTTCGATTCTTTCCTCTGTATAAATGTATGCACAAGATGGCCCGCCAGCCTGGAGGGATACTGGAGTTTATACTTCCAATGGATACATCAATCTGCAGCATGACAGGGCTAACAGCAGCTTGAACGCCTCCAAGAAGTCAAGGGGAAACTGCTGCACATCACATTAGCTAACATTTTGAGGAGTAATTATATTGTAGTCTCTCTACGTACAAGACCTACTTCAAGTCTTTGCTGGAGGAAAGGTCACGTACAAAGTACGTAACCTTTAAATGAACACGGTACAAACCGCTCTGCATCTTCTGCACTCGCTGTTTATGATGTCTTAGATTAAGATAGTTCCACGTTTGTTTCTTTTTAATGACCTTAATAAAGATGGACTGGACTATATACAGAACAACACACTAGGGCTTACACGCCGTAGGTAAATTATACTGGGAAGAGAAGTTTTCACTTTAGGAAAGATCGCCAAGCTTTTGGCACACGAATTCCACACAGAAATAGCAACCTCATTCATTCCCTGAAGCCTATACCTATAAAGAAGTAAGCATATTTTTACAATACATTAAAGTAGTGTTTAATATTTGGCTTAGTTTTTATTAATGGATTATTTAAAATGTATAAACGTCTCCTCCAGCGTACTGGCATTGTGAAATTTTCTTGCACGTACAGCTGAAGTAGCAGTTTTATTCCTGTGATCCTCGATGAAATACTACAATATAATAGGTGAAAATCTGCCATAAATATTCACAATAAAAACCTTATTTTTCTCTATTAAGTGTTGCATGTTGAACATGGAAATTTATTTATTACTAGCTGTGCATGTGTATATAAATGTGGCTTGCCAAAATACGCTGTTCTGATCTAAAATTTGCTTCTTGTTATTTTTAAGAAGAACAGAAATCATTTCTCTAGATTGTTGATGGTTACTAAAGAAATAATCCAAAATAACACAACATCCTTGAATAATTAAATTAGACAGCAGGCTGCCATAACCACTGCTACATATTTCTTTTCTCTGCATCCAGGGACAAATCCTGTACAACCCATTCCAAACAACTTTACACGACTCCTGCTTTGAAAATGGGACGTGATGCATCCCCATAACACGATGTCACTTGTGGATCAAGCTGCAGGAATTTAAACAGTACTACTAAAGAGGTGAAGATTAGGTGCATCTTCCTACTAAGACTTCACACTTACGAACATTTAAGGCATTTCAGGTTAGAAAACACACTACCCACAAACAAGATTGGATAAGCAGAGAAATAATTTCCCTCTCACATAAATTCACCTCGCTTAAAAATTTTATGTGCCAAATTATGAAATTTTACTAAAATCCAGTTTTTACTAAATCTAATCAATAGCAGGTAAAATTGACCAAAAAAAAAAAAAAAAAAAAA